>PVHP010018271.1:0-33423 GCA_004024765.1 Zapus hudsonius | reverse complement strand
TCCAGCCACTACAAATGAACTCCACATGCATGAGCCACTTTGTGCATCTGGCTTTATGTTATGTGGGTACTAGAAAATTAAACTAGGGTCCTTAGGCTTTGCAGGCAAGTGTCTTAACTGCTGAGACATCTCTCCAGCCCCTGAATACATTCTTTGTACTGACTGCATGTAAAATTTTGTTACATTTTTTATTAATCTATTTATGATGGGATGGGAAACTGGGGGCTCTTTTTGATTTCTTCTAGTCTGACATTTAATTTTTTTTCAATTTTTTTGAGTCATTATTCTACAGAATGCCCACTTCTAAGAATGGAGGATTCAGGTATGAGGAAGGCCCATCATTTAGTGGCTTGTATCTAATGTACCTTGTTGTCTGGTTTTCAAAGCTAAATACTGGAAATATCATAATCCTGTTGGGAGTCACAGAGCAATTGTCTAGTGTATGACCGAGGTCCCACTTACCGTGTCATACTGTCAACAAACACCACACAACCTCTCACTAAGGAGCAAACATTCTTCTCATGTGAGTGCTTCAAAAGTGAACAAAAGCAACGTGTGTCATAGAAAGTCAGCATTTAGAATAGCAAAAGGAATTCTCTAAATCATTAGGAAGCAATCCAACACACAATGAGTAAATGATACAAGTATAAATTCCACAAAAGAGGAAAACATGAAAGTCTAGAGAACATTTGTATGTGTGCAACTTCATGAAGCTAGTGAGTAAGTACAAGCTAACCCCATCTAGACACGACTTTATTCTTACCTACTAGTGTGGCAAAAATGTAAAGCTTTCCAAGTGTTACTAAGTTGTGGGAAGAGCGCTTTACTCTTCTGTGCTTCTGATGAAAATGGGAAAATGATCCTAGCCTTTGGGTGTGCAATTTGAAATGGTCTTTGCAGATGGAAAATGATCTCATGTTCTTACCCTTTGTTTCTCTTTTAGACATCTGCTCTCCAGGAACTGGCACACCACATGGGAGAAGGCAACAGAGTTCTTTTTTTAAATATATATATTTATTGTCCATAATGAGTTACATTATTTAGTGGGCAAACAATGAGTTGTTATCCCAATTCCCCAATGCCCCCCTCCCCATCCCCAATCAGCTGGATATCCTCCTCCGTGGGTCGTCTGGATCCATCCTTGTGGCAGGGAACCATGGATAGCCTAGTACTCAGCCCAGTCCTCCTGGCCCAAGTGTGTTGTTACTGAGGGGTGCCATGCCTCTGGATAATCTCCCCTACCACGGCTCTCACAATCTTTCTGCCCCCTCTTCCGCTCAGTTCTCTGAGTTGTGGTGGGTGGCAACAGAGTTCTTAGTAGCACCTTTTCCATCAAGGATGACTGGAAACTATCTGTTGTAGGTAGGTGCCTTCTCATGCTGGGGTAAAGCGCCCTGTGGGAGGAAGGTTTTTATTTGGCTTGTACTCTCTAGGGGAAGCTTCATGATGGCAGGGCATGAGCAGAGGCTGGACATCACGTCCTTTCCACACAGGTGTAAAATTGCAGCAGGAGAGTGTGCTGAACTCCAGCATGAGGGAGCCTGCCTCCAGTAACACACCTCCTCTAGCAAGGCTCCACTTCCCAAATTGCCACTGGCTGGGAACCCAGCATTCAAAACACATGAATTTATGGGAGATACCTGATGCAAACCACTACACTATCTGAATCTTTGTAGTTGGGGAGTGAATAAGTAGGATATGGTATATTTATATGGTGAAACATTGTGCAGAAATTCAATGGAAAAAATTATCACCATCCATATCAAGAGGGACTGATCTGAAAAAAAGTAGAAAAATTAAGTGGTAGATTTATATGTATCGTATGATGATTTATGTGAAGAAAAAGAAATCACAAAAAACCAATATTATATGTTTTCTAAGGTGGAGGTAAGCAACCTGGTATAGTTTCACATTGGATTATAATGACAGTTATCTTTTAGTAATTTTTTTGAGGGCTCTCCCTGAGGGACTTCATTTTTAGCTATAAAATTATATATTTTATTTGTTACAAATTAGAGGATGCCAGGCATAGTGGTTGACACCTTTAATCCCAGGATTTAGAAGGCAGAGGTAGGAGGATCGTTGTGAGTTTGAGGCCAGCCTGGGATTACAGAGTGAGTTCTAAATCAGGCTGGGCTAGAGTGAGACTTTACCTTGAAAAAAAAGTAACCAAAAACAAACAAACAAATAAAAATTAGAGGGGAAAATGGATAAGAGACAATCCTTGTCTTTGAGGAATTTACTGACCAATGATGACCTTATCTATGGACAAAGTTGGGATCAGAACTCAGGGTTCTGACTTCCTAGTGCAGCAATCTGTCTCTTGGATACCAGATATATTTAAGCTCCTGTGAAGCATCTTATAGTCTCTGACTTGCTTTCTACAAAGTGGTAGCTTTTCCAACTGGCATAAAGGTTAAGGCATTTCACTTCTCTCTTGGGAACTGGGGGCTACATGGAATTTATATTAGAATTTAACAATTCAACATGAACAGACATTAAGATTATTTATATGGGGACTGGAGAGATTGCTCAGTGGTTAAGGCACTTACCTCCAGTGCCTAAGGCCCTGGGTTCAATTCCCCAGGACCCATATAAGCCAGACCCACAAGGTGGTGGCCCTGGTGCTCTCTCTCTCTCTCTCTCTCTCTCTCTCTCTGTATCTCTCTGCTTGAAAATGAATAAATAAAATATTTTTAAAAATATTATTTATAATTTCTACCTAGAATAAACAGACTAGTAATATTATAATGCACACACTGATAAACTCACTACCCAGTTAAAGGAATAAAAAGCTCATGGATTTCCAAAGCAGAAACTGGTAAGAATGTTTGGACTGTCCCATCCGAGGCCAGGTCAAATCTGCGGGACTAGGTGGTATTCTTTCCCAGATGACATTAGCATTATGTCCACTGGTCCCTAGCAGCCAAATACATTAAACAAACGGCCCTATTTGGAAAATTGGAATCTTCCCTTCTTGATTTTCGAGGTGGCTGGGCAGTGATTTATCTGTGCTGGTTTTAGAGGTGAGAAGGCCTCTGAGTTGTGGCTAGAGGTAGAGAGCCTGAGTGTATTTAGTAAATGGTAATGCAAACCACAAAAAAATATATAGCTCAGAGGAAGCGGAATGCACATTGGCTGTCTGGGAAGTAATTGAACATTTACGGGTTGGGAATAGCTAGTTCAGTCAAAGAAAGAATCAGTGTTCTTTTGGAACTCAGTGGGGAATTGCAGGGAATTCACCCATGTCAATAGCCCACTTTTGAAGTTCCTCAGGTTTTTATCTGAAAAATAAATTAAACAGGATTTAAATTATAATTAAATATTTTATAATTAATATTTATTTATAATTTATAATTAATATAAATATTTTATAATTAAATTATAAAAAATAAATTAAACAGAAATTAAACAGGAACTAGTTAAGACTATCCAAGATGGAGCAAGGAGGGAAAGAGGGGGAGAAAGAGAGAGAGAGAGAAAGAGAGAGAGAGAGAAAGAGAGAGAGAAAGAGAGAGGCAGCGAAAGAGAGGGAGAAAGAAAGGGAGGGAAGGAAAGGTAGAAGGAGAGAAACAAAGGCAAAGAGATGAAGTTCATTGCTACAGCCTTGCCCTCTGTGTTCTGAGACACTGGGGACCATAACTTTTTTACCCACATGCCTCACAGCGACACCTCGCCTTTACAAAGTGCCTTTTTGTTCTGTATGAAGGGTTGAAAATTGCTACCATTCAGAGTAAGAGACCAGAACTAAAAAGGAATGACTGATAGTTCCCAGAAGTTCCACTTGGGGCCTTCAGAAAATAAACACTGCTCCCCAAAGGCTCTCGTTCCCTTTGAGGATGGAGCTGGGAGACCTTAGCTCCTTTCTTTGTCAAAGCCTGTAGGTCAGCAGAACACCATCTGCAGTATTTGGGACACTGCTTACAATAAAAAAAAATCATCTCAGTGTTTGTTTACCTGCAGTTTACATTGAACTGCGTGCATTTTTATTTCCTAACTCTAGCAGCTCTGTGTTCTTGAGGACGCTGTCTTTGTCAATTCTTTACCTAGTTCTGATCAAGCCAAAGTCCTGTCTCAGCAAAGACCTGGCCTGCCTAAGAGATGCCTGCCTAGGGGATAATCTCCTGCTTCATGACCTGCGGGGAGGGGTGACCCCCTGTGTCTCCCCCTTTTACCCACTCCAGGCCTTCTTCCTTTGTCTGATGGCCATCCCAACATTTCAGGCCATTTCTGCTGCCTGCTAGCTAAAAAGGTCTTTTCTCTCACACAGTACAGAGGTTGGAATGAAGCCTGTGTGATCCTGTGCAAGCACGTTCAGGACCAAGAAAGAATTATCATCTCATTTCTAAGCCTTGCAGTATCTCGAGGGGCATGGCTGGCAGAGCCTGCTTTTGGAAAGATTGACCCTCATAGCCTCTCTCAAACACACTCGGGGTTTAGAAGGCAGCTTCTATGGGATATAAATTAAAACAGCTTTTATGGGACATAAATCCACATGCCATACATTTCACCTATTTAAAGTGTACAGTTAGATGTTTTTAGCATGTTGCATTATTAATTTGCAAAAATTTATGGGTATATACATATGCAGTAAAATGTGCTATTTTAATTATTTTAAGTGCACATTTCAGCGGCATTGGCTATATTCATAATGTGGTATAACTATTATCACAATTTCTACTTAAATATCATCTCAAAAAGAAACTTAAATATCATCTCAAAAAGAAACTTAAACCCATTAATAATTCCCATTCTCTTGACCTCCCAGGCTTTAGTGACTTTCAATATATTTTCTATCTCTATGAATTTGCCTATTCTAGGTGCCTCAGGCGTATTACTTACTTTCTGGTTTCTATGAACAAATACCGGACCAGAAGTAAGTTATGGAAGGAAAAGGGTTATTTTCAGCTTACAGTTCCCAGCGGATGTTTCATCATGGCAGGAAGGCAAGGCAGGAGTGGGGAGCCAGCTAGTCATATTGCCTCCAATCAGGAAGCAGAGGATAAACAGGAAGTGAGGCTTGGCTACAGACCCTGGAGGTTCACTCCCAGTGATCCATTTCCTAGAGCAAGACCCCATTTCCTAAAGGTTATACAACGATCCCAAACAGTGCCACCAGCCCTGGGAATACTTACTTGGGGATCAAGTATTCAAGCACATGAGCCTATGAGGGCTTTTAATACTCAAACCACAAATCATCTATGTGGAATCAATCATGCAATATTTGTTATTCTGTGTCTGGCTTATTTCACTTAGCATGTTTTCAAGGTTCATTCATGTTACAGTATAGATAAAAATTTCAGGGGGCTGGAGAGATGGCTCAGCAGTTAAGGCACTTGCCTCTAGTGCCTAAGGCCCTGGGTTCAATTCCCCAGTACCCACATAAGCCAGACTCACAAGGTGGTAGCCTGGTGTGTGCTCTCTCTCTCTCTCTCTCTCCCCTCTCTCTTTCTCTCTGCTTGAAAGTGAATGAATAAAATATTTAAAAAATTTCATTCCTTATAAAGGTGGAATCATATTTCATTTAATGTATAATTTTATTTACTCATTCATCTGCTGGCAGGCCAATTAAGTATTTTTTAAGGAAATTAAGAAATAAGGACAAATTCTCCTCTGTCTTACCCATATATTCATCATTATCACTGTGGTGGTTTGATTGTAAAATGTCCCCCATAGACTCATGAGTTTGAAAACTCAATCCCTAGTTGGTGGTGCTATTTGGGATGTTTGTGGCACTTTTAGGACTGGAGCCTTCCTGGAGGAAGTGTGTCATTGGGGTCACATCTTGAGTGTTACAGCCTAATCCTGCTTGCTGTGCTCTCACAACTTCTTCCTGCTGAATGTAAATGTGAAGATGTGATGCAGGCTTCCTGCTCATGCCTGCCATGCCTTCCCACAGTTACAGATGCTTTCTTTCCAAACTGTCAGCTGAAAGTAAACTTTTTTAAGCTGCTTCTGGTCAGGTATTTTGTCCCAGCAATGAAAAAGTAACTGATATAATCATTGATTTTTTTTTTTTGAGGTAGGGTCTTGCTCTAGCCCAGGCTGACCTGGAGTTCACTAGGTAGTCTTAGGGTGGCTTCAAACTCAGGGTGATCCTCCTATCTTCCAAGTCTTCCAAGTGCTAGGATTAAAGACATACACCACCACACCTGGCTACTTTCATTTAAAAGTTATTGAGAGAGAGAGAGAGAGAGAGAGAGAGAGAGAGAGAGAGAGAGAGAGAGAGAGAGAGAGAGAGAGAGAGAGAGAGGGAGAGAGGAGAGAGAGAACACCAGGGCCTCCTGCCACTGCAAACAAACTGCAGATGCATGTGCCACTTTGTGTATCTGGTTTTACTAGGATTAAAGGTGTGTGCCAACATGCCCAACTCATTTATTGAGTTTTTTATTTGTTTGTGTAGAACTGAATTTTTTCCATTTTAATTGCTCTGTGCATTTATTATTAACTATTATTGATATGGGAAGAGGGAACAAAAAGCTTACAAATAGTCTACATCATTTTACAATATGCACTGCAGAAAAAAATAACTGATAGGGTTCAATAGCATCTTAGAGTCTCAGTAGATGCACTCCCAGGGGAGCTGAGCCTCTGATTCCAGGTGGGTGGTCCCACTCCTGGAGGAAGTGTGGGACAACGGGTGGTTTCAGGGAGCCACAAGCCTGGGAATGCAGTTGTTCCTCCTGTCCTGGAGGGACTGTGTTGGGGCTTCCGCAGAGCTGGCAATGGCTCTTTTGTTACGGAATCATTACCATGCACGACCCCAACTCATCAGTGAGTCTGCTAACACAGCAGGAGCCTATGGAATTGGTACACCAGCTGGTACTCCTCTGCTGCCAGCTGCCCTTGCAATTGCAGAGTTTTCTGGAGCTCAAGCAAGGGGTACTCGAGCAACGCCAGTATTTTCAGAGGGTGCATCCTCCATGGTCATTGATAGATAGCACCTTCTCATCCTGCAGACCCCACACCTGCTTTTCTTCATGCTCTGCCGGCTCTGCCTTCCATAGCTTGATCTTCCTTTCATTCCAGTCACAGAGGATCAGAGTCACATGCCTGCCAAAGCCTTAAAGGTGCCACTGAAGATTATTCATTCAATAGTCACCATGCGACAGCATCTCATTACTCCTCTCCACAGTCATGTTTGACCAAATCTGGTGTCCAAAGTAAAAGTTTTTGATCTTTAAGATCTGGACAAAAGTTATAGGTAAATGTATAATGTAGATTCTTTTAGAAATAATGCAAGCTGGGCAGACATTTCACAAACAGTAGATGGAGCATTGCTGGGTTTTCCTTGAAGACCGCTACATTGATGTTCTAATACTATTTTACCTACCCCTTGGGGTCTCAGTTAAGAGTGCCTGTCTCAGTTCTTTTGAAAAAATATTTTATTTATTTATTTGCAAGCAGAGAGAAACACACACACACACACACACACACACACACAGAGAGAGAGAGAGAGAGAGAGAGAGAGAGAGAGAGAGAGAGAATGGGTGCACCAGGGCCTCTAGCCACTGAAAACTAATTCCAGATACATGTGACACTTTGTGCATCTGGCTTTATTGTGGGTACTATGGATTTGCACCTGGGTTGTTAGGCTTTGCAGGCAAGCACCTTAACCATTGAGTCATCTCTCCAGCCTCCTGTCTCAGTTCTATCTGGAAATCCACTAAGGTAGCTATTGCTATTGAGAATGCCTTAGGTACAATGTGTGCTCCTGGGTGCTTGGTGAGACTGTCCTTCCGTGTTTGACTTGGACCTCCTACCATGGCACATGCTGTTCTGTACTCCTTCTTCAGTGTAAGTGATTGCTTGTTCACTCTGTCACTCAACTCCTCAGGATGGGGGTTAGGCATTTATGGTAGCATTTCTGCTCTGTGCCTATTTGTGTAGACCTGTATTTCTATGTGGTATCATTTTCTTTAATCTGGAATTATTCCTTTTTAACATTTCTAAGTGTAGCATGGTTACGCTGGTGATCAACTCCCTTAAATCTAAAATGTTTTGATTTTTCCTTTATTTTGAAAGAATATTTTGCTGGAATATAATTCTAAGTTAATAGTTTTTTTCTTTGAGCATTTTCTTTCTTTTAACTTATTTTATTTTATTAAAAAATTTTTGGAGGTGGTATGGTATCACTCTAGCTCAGATTGATCTGAAACTTACTCTATAGCTCCAGGTTGGCCTCAAACTCACATGTGTGTATGTGTGTGAGTACGTGTGTGTGTGTGTGTGTGTGTGTGTGTGCGCACATGTAAGTGTACATGCGTGGAAGTTAAGAGAAAATCTTGGAAGATAGCACTGTCCATCTTTTTATGAGACAGGACCCACCACAGGCTTGGAGCTTATAAGGACCCTCCTGTCTCTATCTTCCTGTAGTGGGACTGGGCAGAGTGGGTGAACACCAGGGGCTTCACTGCTATACTTCCCCAGAGTTCGTGTCTCAAAATGCCAAAGAATTGGATAATTCGACAGAGCATTTTCTTATCACACACATTTATTCTAGATTAGAGTCAGTTCAGAGGATTCAGGAAAAAGATAGGGGAAACAGCCCAACCACCACGTCCAGCCACCAGTGTGGGGAGAACACATGGGAGAGGTTTTAACAAAATCTATGGTGTTCAGCTAAACAAGCAGGAAAAGGAAAGATGATGAGAAGGAAAGGTTCATGTGGAAGAGAAATCCAGCCCCTCTCCCCAGCCATTAGGCTGTGGTGTGGGGCTGGGAAGACCTTCCCCATCTCTAGAGAGTCAGAGGTCCTTGTTCTAGGACGCCATGTAAAAGAAAAGACAGAATTATCTGTTCAGTGAGTATTTCCTGCCCTAGATGAGCAGGGAGACAGGTGGTTGGTTCATACCTGACCAATCAGTTTTAGCGCCTAGGTTTGAGCTCTAGCTAGATACTTCCCACTCAAGGGGAGGTCAGCTATGGAGCTTGCCTGAAACTGTCACAATCCCCCCTCTGAAGACATAACCCTAACTGCTGTTAGGGTATTGAGGTGTGGAATAAAAAAATCTCCAGAAAAAAAAGTATATACATGTTTAAGAAAAAAAAATCAAACAAGAAAAAAAAATCAAACAAGAATACCCATTTTCATCCTGTAGGAGGCAAGACAAAGTTCCGACTGGGGAGGGGGTAAGGAGGAGCTTGGCAACATTGTGTGGGGTCTCATTCCTAAACTCCCACATTCCCAGTACTAGGACTGCAGGGAATGTGCCACTATGCCTGGCATTTTTACCTGGGTACTGGCCAAGGAAGTAGAAAACCTTGGCTCAGCCAGCAGTGATATTCAGTCATTGAAAGTCTTTCCCTTGGAAGCTGAGAATTTAGTGTGTGGGTCCTCTGACCTCAACATGTCAACTACCAGCATCCCTGTACCTCATACTTCAAGGCAAACTGGTCAATTCAAATAGGTTGGAAGTATGAGGTAGCTTGGGGAAGTATGAAGAAAGATGACAAAACAAAAGATTTAGGTGGTTGGTTCCTCCATTTAGTTCTTTGACACACATTTCCCCCCCACTGAGTTCATGGTTATATTAACCATAGTTTTGCCATTGATAGTAATGTGGCTTCCCATCCCTTTTATAAAGTTCACATTCTGAGAGAATACAGCTATATTTGAACTAACAATTTTAAGGTTTTTATTTCCAAGGTTGTCTAAAATCATTAATATAAGTCAGTTTTAGATCCTCTGGCCACTATCTTAGGACTAAGAGCTACTGGTTTGTGTGACATCAGAGTTATTAAAGTCAGAGTCAATTTTAATGAAGTTCTTACTTTGAAATTAGTGGCAACTGGGGTCTGTGGGTATTCTTAGAACACAATGAAGACTTGTTTTTCTTTAAAAGGAGTGTGTGTATTCCATGCATTTGAGGCATTTATTTTGTACTTGGTATTTTATTATTAGACAGGGTCTGTCAAGCTATAGTTCATAACTCATATCTGACTAGTGGTCTGTGTTGGTAAGACCTGTCAACTGAGAATGCTTTCATAGTTTTAAAAGGTTACTAAAGTTAAACCCAAACCCAAACTTAAACCCAAATCAACCTCTACTCTGCAACAAAGCAAAACAATAGAAGAAAAAGGATATGTGATAAAGATTTTATGTGTCTCTCAAAGCCTAAAATGTTTGCTATGTTACTTTTTTAAAATTTGTTTTTTGAGGTAGGGTCTCACTCTAGCTCAGGCTGATCTGTAATTCACTATGTAGTCTCAGGGTGGCCTCGAATTCTCAGTGATCCTCCTACCTCTACCTCCCAAGTCCTGGGATCAAAGGTGTGCGCCACCACACTGGGCACATGCCACTTTTTATAGAAAAGGTTGTTGAGCTTTTATAATAATGACTGGAGTGGTAGGGAAGCCTTTGTCATGGTAGAACCATGTTTCAATGTGTTAGATCTTTTTTCTTGGGTTCACAGGAAGTGAGGTGGTGACTACAGCTTGCTTTTATCTGCATGGAGCCTTCTCTGCAGGGGCACCTGTGATGGAGTGTGGCTTTCCTTGGTGAAGGTGGGCCTGGAAGCATTGGCCTCCTGGCCTGGGACATGTGGCTCTGAAGGCACAGGGTGAGTTCTCTCTGAGAAGGATTAGTCCCAGAGTTCCATCTCCACCAAGGTGGAGGCAGGGCCAGTGTGGCCAAAAAGGCAGGGCTCTTCTCTCTTTTCTTTCCATCTGCACATCGGAAAACTCTTGGGTTAATGAGAAATAATAGCAAAGATGAGCATCATTTTACTCCTGGGCTGTCCTGGGAACCCTCTCTCAGGCCTTTCAGATGTCCCTTTGGCATGGTGGCTTGTTTTATGTTGGGTGCTGGTTGTGAGTAGTACCATTCATTATCTGCAGAGCTTTCAGACTGTCTGTCAGCCTTCTTGTGGCAATAAATAAGTGACCGTGGATCTCTCGAGATCGAAAGTCTTCTCTTTTTGGGAAATGACCTGGTGAAAAGAGGCTGAAATATAGCTTCCTCCCTTGTTCCTTTGATCACCCTGCTGTTCCATATTTAAGTGCTATTATCGGGAAGTCGTTCTTCTCAGTAATAATTTGAAAGAAAGTTGCTTACAAAGGCATCAAGCAGAGGGGACAACTTACATAGAATCAAAATGGGAGAAAGCTATTGAATTCCAGGTTAAATCACCAGGGTGTCCCTTGAAACCGAGGAACATAGATGAGAATGCAAACAGAACGTAGTGAGTAAACACGCTGGATGTACAGTGGGTAATGGATATTGAGGGGTGATCTTGCCATGCATGCTAAACAGATATTTTTATGAGTTTAAATTTAATTAGCACCTGGAAATTAACAAGGCTAGAAAGAAGGGCAATGTGTTTTTAAGTGATGGCGATGGATAGGTACTGTTTGAAGCATATAGATAAATGAAGATTTAATTTGTAATGCATAATGAGCCAGGTGCCTATAAAATAATTTGCTTTTCACGTTTTCATCACAGAACAAAACAACAGAACATCCAATGTCGGACAATTACTATTACTACTCCTAAAGTCAGCTTTATATTGCTCAACTTGAATGATATAATTTCTTTTCACTGTGATACCCTCTGTTTCTTCTTTAAAGGATGAGGTAGAAAAGTAATGTTTTTGATCTTACATCTTTTGAACAGTTGTCTTACATGTATGTGTGGGCCAGAGTAGGCCCCTGGAGAAAAGGAAGTTCTAATTCTTTTTCTCTCTCCCAGCTGGCTTTCAGTTCATGATCTTCCTACCTCAGCCTCCCGAGTGCTGAGGTTACAGGCATGCATCACCATGCACCCTGGCTATATCTTTCATTTTTGGACATTTTTTTTCTTTTTTTTTTCATTTGTTTTTTTTAATACTGGAAGACAGAAGTACATTTTCTTTAATTCTTTTTGGTGTGTGTCTTGGTGTGTATGTTGGTGTCATGGTTTGATCCAGGTGTCCCCCACAAACAAATGAATGTGTTCTGGGTAATCGGTCCTCAGTTGATGGCAGTTTGGATTTTACAACCCCAATGGAGCTGTGTTGTTGAGGGTGGGCTTATGGGGGTTATAAGCCAGCTTCCCCTTGCCAGTGTTTGGCACTCCTTCCTGTGGCTGTTTGCAGTGCTGTGGCGGAGATGATGTCCACCCTTCTGCTAATGCCATCATGTTTTCCCTGCCAGGATGGAGTCTCCCTTCAAGTCTGTAAGCCTAATAAACCCATTCCTCCACAAGCCACTTTTGTTTTGGTTCTTTCTGAGCAGCAACTAGAATGCTGACTGCAACAGTTGGTGTCAGTGCAGATGCATGAGCCCCATGCACATGCATGCAAGAGGTCAGAAGAAGATGTTGGGTGTCCTCTGTTGTTCTTCTGCCTTGTATCACTGAGCTAGAGTCTCTCACTGAATCCTCCTGCCTCTCATGGCTATGCCCAGGTTTTTATTTTTTTTATATTTATTATCCATAATGAGTTACATTATTTAGTGGGCAAACCATGCGTTGTTATCCCAAATTCCCCACTTCCCCCCTCCCCATCCCTGATCAGTTGTATAGGTTTTTATTTTTTTAAGTATAATATTAAAAAAACCTTTTTTTATTGATAGCTTCTATAATTATAGACCATAAACCATTATGATTCCCTCCCCATCCTCTCTCATATCTCTTCCCCCTCTCACTTAGTCTCTGTTTTGTTTCAATGTCATCATCTTTTCCTCCCATTATGTGTAGGTATTATCAGGCACTGTGAAGTCATGAATATCAAGGCCATATTATGTCTGGAAGTTTGCGTTGTAAGCAGTCCTACCCTTCCCTTGGCTCTTATAATCTTTCCTCCACCTCTTCCACAATAGACCCTGAGCCTTGGGAAGTGCGAAAGAGATGTCCCAGTGCTGAACACTCCACTGTTGTTTTTTTCTCTGCACTATGGTATCTTTTCCATTAGCCCAGTGGTTACTGCCATCTGAAAAAGAGAAGCTTCTCAAGTCAAAAGTGTGAGTAGCATTATTGTATGGGTATGCTCATTAAAACAAGAAGTGGTTGTAAGGCAGTTTGGTTGCATACTACATGCATTTAGCCAGACAACAGCAGGTGTTACTCCCCTAGGGCTCGTGACTTCCCCACCATAGGCCTTTGACTAGGTCTTCAGTACCAGGCATGCTTTCCCTCCTGTGGAACAGGCCTCCAGTCCAATTAGAGAACAGTTGGTTTCCCCCACAATAGGTGTGCCACTATTGTCCCAGTTGGCACATTGGGCCTGGCTGGCCAGGCTTGCAAGGTCCACTACTGTTCACCACCATTGATGACTTCTCTCTCCCATAGGGCTGCATGCAGCCATAGCTTTTCCCAGCTTTCTGTCAGCTGGTTAACACAGAGGAGGTTTCCAGCTTAGCTCCAGCTTGATTTCTCAGTGACCTGCAGCCTATGTGGTCTTCATATGTGGTCTTCAGCAATAGGGTCTTACCATCTCATTCTGGTGGGCAACCAAGAGCCTTGTTTGCCCAGGTTTTTTACATGGGTTCTGGGGATTGAACTCAGGTGCTCATGCTTGCACAGCCTGTGCTTTAACCTACCGAACCGTCTCCCCAGCCCAAACCTTTGCTTTTCTGATGATCTTTTTGGAGGGTGTCTAGAGAGTAGAAGAAAAGATCTAGTTCAGTTAGAAAATGCTATAGTTGCTGTTCTTCCTTCATTACAACTGTATGGATCATTCTGCATCATTAATTGAGTCTGCCCTGTGCATTCCAGATGGTGCTGAATGAGGATTGAAGACAGGGTGCTGTGGCAGGTGAACCATGTGAATGTGGGTTAAGATAGAAGTCAGTTCCCTAGGACAGTTGTTCTGTGATCAGCTCTTGTGTTCAACATCTGTGCGTGTGTGTGTGTGTGTGTGTGTGTGTGTGTGTGTGTGTGTGTATGTGTCTACTGAGTGTATAAATCCTCCACTTCTTGGGGCTGAAGGAGGTAAGAAGACAATGCTAGTCTTTACAGTTAATTAGGAGTTCAATAGCTCCAGAGTTCTATGGGGCACCCATGTAGCTAACGGCACATAAGGAAAGGGGTGCACATCAGTGGCACCTGCTTTAAGCATCAGTCTTGCAAGTGCTTTTCTCTTTGCTCCACGATGGACACTGGGAGCTGAAGCAGAAGGGGAGGCCAGGACTTCAGTGTCTTTACTTATATTGGGAATGAATTGGTGTTTGTTTTACCATTTTCTCTCTCTTATTTATGCCTGAGGAATTTTATTATAGTGTGTGTATGTCTAAGGGCTGACTGTACCTTCCATGGAAACTCAATAACTCATGTAGCTCTGGGGCTGAAGAAGGCTGCAAAAGGCTGGCGGAAGGTCATCTAGGGCAGACATGTCCAAACCTGGCTCCATGCTCTTCCTTACTATGGAGCTGGAAAGCTTCAGTTTCCAGGTCCCACTCATAGGAGTGCTGATTTTAATCATTCTGAAATTCTAGAAACTGCTATTTCAAAATACATAAATAAAGCAGCCCAGAGAGTAAGGTTAGTTGGGATTGGGAACCTCTGAGCTACAACTACTATAGCGGCAGCCTCTAAACTGCAGCACCTTAAATCTCCCTGGTGTGTGGAGACTACAGACGCCCTGCGCTACATGAAGTCATGATGTGGACCTTCGACTCACACCCACATTGCCATATTAGGATCTTCATTTTCTATTTTTCTCTGTGTGGACTGTATGCATGTATATGTGTCCTTGAGGTGGCCCCATACACTCACCTGCTGTGGCTTGGGTGGAATGTCAGGTGTCTCATCCTATTACCCTTCTGCCTGGTCTTGTTTTTGAGCCAGATTTCTCCTGATTCCCCAGCTTTCCGAAGATTCTCTCTTACCCCTGCGGGACTGAGGTTACAGATGTGCTTGGCGGTGTCCAGTTGTTTTATGCGGAATCCAGAGATTTGAACTCAGGTAGTCTCAGGCCCTCTCTAGCCTTCATGCTCATGACAGAAGTGCACCTAACCATCTCTGCAGCCCCTTCACTGTTTTTTTAGAGCCTTCTAAAAGCACAAACTCTACGCCTCTTTCTGCTGCTGCTTCTGTCTGAGCCAAGTGTGAGGAGTGGGAATCTTCCCCAGTCCTGGAGTCTGGTTTGGTGAAATACAACATGTCTCAGGGTGTCTGAGGACTCTGGCCCAGCCCAGGTGACCTTGTGTCTTCCCGTGCAGGTGCCTGGTGCCCCAGGGAGTCCATGAGTCTTTTCTGCCAGTCTGAGGTGATAAGATCAGCATCCATCCTGAAAAGGAGAGGGCACGAAGGTGGCTGGAAAATGCCATTTTCAAATGGGTTAGATCCTCACACATAACTATACCTGAAAGAAAACACATTTAATAATTCTTGTTTTTGTCACCGTGTCTAAAGCTCCTTGTGAAGAATCAGGGGCTAATTTCTAAAGTGGGGTCTCTGGAGGCTGAGGCACACAGAGGGAGGGCTGGCAGATGTCTTGTGACAAGCACCCAGAATAAGACCTGGGAGTGTGTTCCATGGGGTGTGTGTGTGGCAAAGCCGAGGTGGGGAAACAGTCCACCCCTTTGTCTTGGGATAATTTAAACAGGGCCATACGAGACTTTCACGTTTGTGCAAGGGCCTGTTATGAACAATAGTTTCCATCCATGTAATAATGACCTTGGCACTCTCATAAGAACAGCACATTTCTCAATCCGTTCCTGGCTTTACTGAGGAACGTCACACTTCCTATCCCTTTAATCTCTTCTCCCATCTGGGAAGCACCTGGCTTTCAGAAGACACCTTTTTTTTTTCTTTTCTTTTTTTTTCCTCACCTGTTATTTTCAAAGCTTGGGCCTCTGCTGGCCCTGGGTGGTTGTGAGTGAGGAGAAAGGGACAGAGGGACAAGCCTGTTTGTCTTGAGGGACAGAAATGCTGACGAGCATATGAAAGAACCGAGTACCTCAGAACGTGACACTGAATTCCCAAGTGAGACTGGGCATGGTTCATGTGCTTTTTTTTTTCCTTTTTAGCAAAAGTAACATAAGTTCATTTCATGAAAAAGGAATCCATGACGAATAAAAAAAGAAAAAATTTAGAGTTAAAGTCAGTGTTAGAAAGAGACATGCAGAGTTAGCAGAGAAAAAGATTCTTAGTTTCGAAAAAGTCTTATGCATCTTTACAAGAGTGACATCTGTATTTCAGAGGGTTATCCTGGTGAGGCCCAAGAGAGTATTTATTTTTACAAAAGTTTTATTTATTTATTTATTTATTTGAGAAAGCGTGAGAGAGAAAGAGGCAGAGAGAGAAAATGGGTGCACCAGGGCCTCTAGCCACTGCAAATGAACTCTAGATGCACGAGCCACTTTTGCATCTGGCTTTGCACGGGTATTGATGAATTGAACCTGGGTCCTTAGGCTTTACAGGCAAGCTCCTTAACCACTGAGCCATTTCTCCAGCCTTTCCATGCATGAAGCGATGGCCTCCCATGATCATGGGATGCGAGCACTAGACGTCATGTCATAGAGGCCTAGTACAGGGTTTCCTGCTTGTGGATTATTGGTCCAGTGGAGGCTAGATGGAACAGCCTCAGGCAGCCCTCAGCAAGGGATCACTGGCTGCGTTCTCTTGCTGGCAGCATTGCTCACTTCCCAGAATCACCCACCACAATCTCAGTGCTCCAGACCTCCCACTGCTCCACACAAAGAAGCTGTTCTTTCCACACTGAGGATCAGTCATAGGCATGGCCCTGCTCACATCACCAAGGTGTGGGCCTGGGGAGCAGGAGAAAACAGTGCAGGAAACAGAACAATGGAAAACCAGCCTCTTGTCCCAAAGTGGCATCTGATGTACATGAGAATTAACAATAAGAAAGAAGCCTTTGCAAAACAATTATGAGGACTTGGAGAGATAGCTCAGCACTTAAGGTGCTTGCCTGTGAAACCTAAGGACCAGGTTTGATTCCCCAGTACTCATGTAAAGCCAGAGGCACAAAGAGGCACCTGCATCTGGAATTTGTTTGCAGCCACTGGGGGCTTTGGCACGCTCATTCTCTCTGCCTATCTCTCTTCTCTCTATCTCTCTCTACTTGCAAATAAATAAATAAAAATATATAAAGCTATAAAAATTAAGAATGTGGAGTCAAGTAAGTAAAAAGGAAAAGCCTCTTAAAATATCAATAACAAAACAAGCTGGGCATGACGGTAAGACTGTGATCTCTATAGTCCTGAAGACTGAGGTGGGGTATCAAGAGTTCCTCAGTTCCATAGTGAGCAGACTCCGTCTGAAAGGACTTCAGATTCAGTCAGATAATGTAGTAATGTAATAATAATAGCAGTAATGAGAAGGAGAAAACAATAGGGTAGAGTGAGACACGATGATGTAATTTTTATAAAACTCAGCTGTTATTAACAATTTTCTCTCATTTCTTAGAGCATTTATGAGACACAGGCATGGCTATCCTCATTTTGTAGATAAGAAAATGGACCTCAGGGGACGGAGCCATTATTTCTAGCATGTTCAGTGCAGAAATGGACTCCAGATTCATGGGTCAGGATGTAGGTATGCAACATTCTCCACTCAGCCTGGACCCTGCACCTCTTGACAGCTTCTCTTAAAGCCTTTCTGAGAACATCATGCAAGCATCGTAGGGTGTCATAATTTTTGGAGGCAAACGAATATTTGATATGATTCGATTTTTGCCAAAACCACATATGCATGAAAATGATAGACACTAGTAATTGTTAACTTGTTATTTAGGAAATGTGTAGTCATGGGTTGGTTATCTTTACATTTTTGATTCCCTTGTCAACTGTAGAAATGAGTATGCATTGTTTTTGTATCAGATAAAAATTCAAACAATAGGGCTGGAGAGATGGCTCAGCAGTTAAGGCACTTGCCTCCAGTGCCTAAGGCCCCGGGTTCAATTCCCCAGGACCCACATATGCCAGATCCACAAAGTGGTGGCTCTGGTGCTCTCTCTCTCTCTCTCTCTCTCTCTCTCTCTCTCTCTCTCTCTCTCTCTCTCTCTCTCTCTTTCAATCTCTGTATCTCTGCTTGAAAATGAATAAATAAAATATTAAAAAAATTCAAACAATAAAACAAAAGAAACTACCTTGAGATTTTGAAAATGCTTTCCAATTTATCTAATAAATTTCCAATTTACCTAATAATACTTGTTTTTTAAAATAAAATATAACTTGCTCAAAAGTAGAAAATTGAATTTATAGTTTTTTATAAACTAATGTATGTTACATAAAGTATTTTGTAGCTTATAGTTTAATAAAATTTTTTTGAATCTCTTTCTTTCTTCTTTCCTTCTTCCCTTCCCTTTCCTTCCTTCCTTCCTTCCGACAGAAAGAAAGAGAAAGAGAGAGAAAATGGGTGCACCAGGGCCTCTAGCCACTGCAAATGAACTCTAGATGCATGAGCCACTTTTGCATCTGGCTTTACATGGGTATTGATAAATTCAACCTGGGTCCTTAGGCTTTACAGGCCTCCCAAGTGCTGGTATTAAAGGCATGTGCCACCATGCCTGACTGAATCTCTGTGTTTTTCCAACTTACTGGTTTTATAAGCAGCTGAGAATAAATGCAAGTGACTCAAATAAATTAAAATTAAAAGCTGACCTCTTCTCATTCTCTTTCTGGCATCTGTAAGATGGGCAAAAATGCTTTCTGAGAAGTTAATCAAAATTTAAGGTCTATGAAGAGGGGGGCGAAAAGATTGTAAGAGCCATGGTGGGAGAGATTACCCAGAGACATTACCCTCCTTAGCAACAATTCATACAGGAGGGGGGCAACCTTGTTGCCTCCTGTGCTATCTATAACCCATTGCCTCATGGATTGTTCCAGTATGCCCACCAAGGAGGATACCCAGGGGAATGGGGATTGTGGGGAGGGAAATGGGAATATAAGTGTAATATTTACTCAATCAATGTATCTAATTTTGGGCAATAAAGATAAACAAAAAAATTTAAGATTTATGAATGAAAAAGCCATATGGAAACCTACTTCTTTGCTAGCTAATAATATATTTGTTAAAAAAGAGAGAGTTTGGACAGAAGTACCCTGTGGAGGTGGATAATGTTGTCAGCAGCCATAGATTATTTTTTAAAAATTTCAGTGCCAGGAGTGGGATACCTTCTAGAAAGTTATTGGCCAGGGAGCCCCCAAAACATCACAGTCTATTGTCAAGGCTCTTGGTTGTCCACCAGAAGTTGATGGTGAGACCCTCTTGCTCAAGGCACCACATGCCTGGGCTGCCGATCATTGAGAAACCAATCTGGAGCTGAGCTGGAAGCCTCCTCCCTGCTGACTAGCCATCAGGATGCTGGAAAGACCCATGCAGCCTGTTGAGGGAGAAAAGTCACCAATGGTCTTAACCAGCAGTGGATCTTGCAAGCTTCATGGATTGCCAGCCAGGCCAAATGTACCAACTGGTGCAATGGTGTCATGTATGTTTTTGGGGGAAAACCAACTGCTCTCTGATTGGACTTGAGGCCCACTCAATGGGAGGCAATTTCTGCCTGGAACTGAAAACCCAATGAAAAGTCTATGGCTTGGAAGAATAAGCCCTATGGGGTGTAGGGTAGAAATTACTACTGTTTTCTGGCTAAATGGCTATATTATGTCCACCAAACTGCCCTCTAAATACTTATATTTATGCCCATATATTAATGCTACTCTCACTTTTGGATAGAGAAACTTCTCTTCAGATGCAGTGGCCACTGGGGTGACTCAAATCTTATAAAAAAAATAAAAAAACTCACCAAAGTGCTGAGAAGTGACATTGAGTTCAGCACTGAATGAGACCTCTCTATCACACCCTCCAAGGCTCAGGGACCATTGCAGAAGAGATGCAATGTAAGAGCCAAAGGAAGGGATGAGTGCTTACAGTACGGTCTTCCAGACACAAAGTGCTCTTGATATTCATGACCTCATGGTGGCTGATGCTACCTATATATTACCTGTGTAATAGGAAGGGAAATGGTGATCTCAAGATAGAAGAGAGACTAGATGGAAAGAAGAGATTCAGTGGAGGGGGAAAGGGAGAGTGGTCAGAGGGGATTATGATCATGGCATATTACTTATATTTATGAAAGTTGTCAATAAAAAGACTTGAAAAGCTCTCGTCCCAGAGTTGGAAGTTTCCTCTTAGTACCTGTCATCCCCTTCTTCCATAAAAACATGGTCCCAGGTTTTTGTTTTGTTTCTGAGATGCCCAGAATAAAGACTGTATTTCATAGCTTGCCTTCAACTGTGTTGGACTACCAAGTTAGGGGAAGTATTGAGTATAACTTATGGCAGATGTCCTTATAGGGAAGGAAATGTGCCCTCTTCATCTTCCTTTTCTCGTCCTGTTGCCAGTGTAGATAGATGTTTTAACTGCAGCAGCCACCATGGGCCATCGGGTGACTTTGAAAATATAAACGGTCCTCAGGAGAACAGCAAGATAAGAGATGCCTGGGTCACTGAGAGTAGCATCCTGTTCCAGCTTCGGACCAACACATCTCTATGCTTTTTGAAGGATTATCACACAGCTAATTTGTTTAAGCCATACTTGTTCCATCACTCACAGAATAACATACTTACAACTAACATAGCAACTTGATTTCTTCCAGGTAAGCACATCGCAGGTCTGTGTCTGAGGAGGGTGTCTGGACAGAGCATTGTGTATCCTGAAGCCTGGTTTGGCTGATGGTATATAGTCATCTGGAGCCTTGAGTCCAACTGGAAGTGTGTGACTTAGATCCTGGTGAGGTCTTTGGCTAGGGAGGATCATGGTGTAGGGGAGAGTATGAGCTTGAGGTCAGAGAAACTTGGGTTGAAACATTGAACTTGCCAACAATTATGTACTTGCATGCTCATTTTTGGAGTTGTTAAAATCAGGCTTCAGATATTGGGAGCATGTTGGTACCTACTATATAACAGACAGTAAAAATGTAGCTCTTAGCTACGAGAATTGGCACATGCCTTTAATCCCAGCACCTGGGAGGCTCACAGTGAATTTGAGGTCAGCCTGGGGCTACAGAGTGAGTTCCAGTTCAGCCTGGACTAAAGTGGAACTGTGCCTCAAAAAAAAATTAGCTATTAAAATTAAAGTACACTGGATGTTAATAGGCTCTTTAATATTACAACTTACCAAGTTCTTATGATTAAGAGCAGCACATGGATTTTGCTGTCTACATGAATCCCCATAGGTAGAAACACAAGCAAAACATAAAACAAACCCTCCTACTATAAACATTTCTTTTAATACCCAAGATATTTTTGTTCAACAATATGTAGAAAGTTATTACTCTCCCCTTTTATAACAAACTAAAAATAAATCTCTATTATTGAAGGAAACTTTAAATAGCCATGTTGGGTTAACCTCTGAAAACAGAAGCACGAATGCTGATTTTAATAGAAAGGAATTTAGTACAAGGTCTCAGTAACTTGTGGAATTTTCCAGGAGATCAGAAGGACAGGGCAGGAAGGTATCCAGCCTGGAGCAAAGCAGCCCAGAGCAGCTCCAACCATACCAGATAACCATTAGTTTTGTGGAAACCCCACGGCAGCCTCATCGCCCACATGCCACCTATGGACAGAGGACTGGTGACTAGACTCTCGGCTGCCATTGCTATGAGGAAATAGAGCTTTGACGGCCACTCTGACTTGTGTTCTTCCATAGCTCACCCACTCCAGCACCACATTATGTGACCACAGTAGAACTGGACCACTTACATAACTTGAATGCTGGCACACCAGGAACAAGAAAATATAGCTTTGAACCTTTCTAGACTATAGGACGTAGGACTGAGGTGTCTTGTGTATCGGTCAGGCTTTTCATCACTACGACAAAATACCTGACACAGTGACAAAAATTCCCAAAACAATTTAAGGGAGAAAGGATTCATTTTGGCTCACTGTTTCATTTTTCAGTCTATCATGGCAATGTGGTGAGGGTGTGATGGAGCAGAAGCTCACTTCACGGCATTTAGGAAGGAGAGAGAGAGAAGAGAGAAAAGAGAGAGAGAAGAGAGAAAAAAGAGAGAGGAGAGAGAAGAGAGAGAGAGAGCTCTCTGTGTGAGCACAGGAGCAGCCATGGTGCATAGCAACAGGATGCTTGCATTGCTGAGACAGGTTGCAGTAAGTTTGCACATGGCTCAGGAGGAAGGTGAGTGTTTTCTAGCTTCTCTGAAAGGAGGCAAAGCCATCCATTGAGGGTAAAGGCGTAGAAGGTGGGATTGGGGCAGGTTGAAGACACAGTAAATTTGCTAAGGATAGTGGTCATGGGTTTTAGTAGCCACTCAAGTGTGGGGCTCATCTCTTATCATTAGACATGTAGGAGGTTTTCTCTATTGTGAACATAACAGAGAGGAAATGCATGAAACTGAATGTAAGGGTTGCACAAGGCCTGGAGTGTTATCCCCGCGGCAGGGGCAGGAGCACCCGCAGAAGAACTTGAAGTTTTTAAAGTGGAACAAAACTTCCAATGATTCTCAAGAAGTGACCCATTTTCAAAGTTAGTATTATTTGGAAAAAAAAAGCTGTGGTAGTGATGCAGGGTTTAGGGGTTCAGGAGGAGCCCCCTAAATTTATAAGCCCCAAGTTTGGGTTCTGTTCTGCCCTTAATAAAGAAATAATAAAGATGAGATCAAGAAGGATAAATTATGAATTATTAAGGTTATTTAGGGGGAAATCACAAATCATGGGATTTATTTAAGGGGGATTGGGATCTAGAAAGGAAGGCTAGAACAGAATCATAAACATATAGGAAGTAGGAAACATGCTCTCATGTGGAAAACACTGCATAGTTTACAAGGTTTATTTTAAGAAAAATTGCAATTTTTAGGGAAAGACTGGAACAGAGCTGCAAGCATGTGGCAGTGAGTTGAACTGAGGCTTCCAGGGAAGGATCAGAGGAGAGCCGCCAGCAGCCAAAAGTAGAGCTTAGGTGTGTGTGCAGGGAGATGTAGAGGCGCACACATGGTATCTGTCATGTGTTTTCCCATGGAGGAAGTTAAGAGAGCAAATGTGAGACTAAGAAACGAGAGGGCAAAGATCAAAGCAGAGACCAAGAAATTCAGAGGAGAAATGAGTACTGAAGAGAGTAACACTCATGGTTACCCTGAGTTTAAAGAAATTACACAAGTATCAGGCCTAGAGTTAGTGAGAACACTCACCTGGAGTACAAGGGAAATACACATGAGATAGATTTGGAGACCAGAGGAAAATATACATGCAATTAAAGTGAGAACTTATCCCAAACTATAAAGCAGAGGCAAGCAATAAAGACCCCAGTCCAAGAAAGAGTTTTATGTCTCCCTAGACACACACATCCACCCAGGCTGAGTGAGGGGGAAGCCAGACTCACGTGTGTCCCTGTGACTAATTGAAGAGAGGCAGGCAGAGCAGAGTGGATCAGAGCTAGTTACAGGAAGGAGGCAGCAGCCTTTATAGGCAAGGGAAAGGCCTGATTGGTTTGTAGATTTAGAGGGTGGACCCCAGAGCCAGCCCACCTGGGCAACACCACTCCTGAGCTAGCACACTTGGGGCATCTCTCCAGGTAGCATGCTAGACTGTGGGCAACAGGGGGCATTGCAGATCAGTCTTGATCAGAGTTCTAGCTCCTGGTTCTCCCTGGGCCTCAATCTCTAACTGAATCTGACTAAAAGCAGCTAGATTTCTTCTCTTATCCTGTCATTAACTAACATCAAGAATTTCCAACCAAAATTCTATATTAACTAAATTCTTCCCTTTTGACAAACTTACTTTGGGACAAGTTGCTTTCTACCAAATGAACGTGTGGTGAATAGCTTGGGTTTTCTAGGAAGATGTAAAATTTGGACAATTAAGAGTGCTTACTGACACATTGAAAAATGTCATTTTAAAGTCACAATGCTTATTTTTGATTAGTGTGAAAGAGAAGTTGGGTAGCTGGAAACATAAGAGCTCTAGGCAGATATTCAGATAGCTGTTCCTTACTTGGAAACAGAGTACCTTATTTGGAAGCAAATGTTTCCCATCCCCAGAGTGCTGAGGGCTCAGTGCCACACAGCTGTTGACTATTCAGTAGGATTTGCAGAAATTTCTCAGAGTTCCCCAAATTCACTGTGAGAATACTGTGGTAAAAGAATTATCTACATTAGAAAAGCCAGAGCAGATGAGAAGGGAATAAGAAGTGTTAAGAAAAGGAAGGACAAAAGGACACAGGTGACATGGATGTTGAAAAATGCCATAATGAAACCTCATTGTTTATATGCAAATAAAAATAATCACCATGACAATAGCAGCAACATTAAAATTCAGCAGTATATAATTCTACCAGCAAATAAGAGGACACAAAACCATAAAACATCAAATTTTAAGGATTTCTATAACAGAAATGGCTTAAATCGTCTATTTTTTCCTTTTGAAATTGAGTTCTTATAAAGATTGTGGCTAAGTTAGTGCAGTGACAACTATGTAAAAATTTCTGTTTTGCTGGAATTTTTTATGTGAGCCAGTTAGCTACTTACTGTCACTATTCCCTAAACTGGCAGAAAACCCACAGGAAATGTATATAAGCTCTGCATAAATGGGTAAAAAAAAGTGAAGTCTCCAGTTCATATTCATTCCAGGATGATGAATACAGCCCAGACTCCCATGTGGTTGAGTTTCTTTCCTGGGCACCCCACAAAGAAGCAAAATCCGGCTCTTGTCACCAGTGTCCACGTTAGTTCCCACCCAGGGCCCCTCCCCTGAGCCAGTCCTTGACTTGTTTCTACTAGATCTAAACAAATTAAAATATTTTTTCTTCACTTTTCTCTGTTTTCTGTCCAGATACTTGGCTTACCTACAGACTTGTTTTCCTCTGAAACTGAAGTCATTTTCCCTTTGCTGGAGAGATTCAGAAGTCACTCATGTGGTACTATTTTTACTTGGCCTGTGCATGAGGACTTCAGCAGAGTGTGCAGCATGCTTGGGAGCAAGGAGGGGACAGAGCGATGCTGGAGGATGAGAGCCCACAGAGCCACCAAAGCCTGTTTCACTGTTCTTTACACACACCCTGGCATCCTTCTGTGTCATGTGTTCATATCTTACAGTCTTTTTTGGCACTTGGAAGGGGAAGTAGGATACATACTTTCCACCATTACTTTGAATTTGTTAAAAGGTTTTATTTTGGAACTTTCCTCCCCATGTCTATTTATTCATTTATGGAAAGGTCATATTCTAAACATCCTCTATGATTTATTTTTATATCAAAAAATACATGACAATTATAGCCTTTGTATCCATATTTAGTACCAGCAGTGTTCAGATAAATTTTCTTAACAATAGTTTGGATTTAACTTTATTACTCTGACCTGGTTAGCTCCTACTTTTGTTCTGGGCACATTTCTGTCTTAAGTTCTATTTATAAATATCTATTTGAAGGACATTGTGGTGGCTTCAATCAGATGTCTTCTATAAACTCATGCATTTTTAATGCTTGGTCTCCAGCTGAAGGCAATTTGGGAATTGGAGCCTTGCTGGAGGAGGTGTGTTGTTGGGGGTGGACATAGTGGTGTTATAGCCAGCTCCCCCTTGCCAGAGTTTGGCTCACTTTCCTGTTGCTGTTTTCTACCTGCGGTGGCAAGGAAGTCATGTCCAGCCTCTGCTCATGTTATACTTTTTCTTGCCATCATGAAGCTTCCCCTCAAGACTGTAAACCAAAATAAATTATTTTCTCCCATCAGTTGCTTTTGGTCAGGTATTTTTCCCCAGCAATAAGAAGGTAACTGCAACAGAAAATTAGTACTAGAGGAGTGGAGTTGTTGCTACTAGAAACCTCACTATGTGGCTTTTGGCTTTTTGGAACTGATTTGCAAGAGGAATGTGGAAGAATTGAAACCTTGGTCTAAGAGATGCCTTGCAATGCTGTAAGCAGAGTTAGATGGACCATTCTGGTCAGAGTTGGAGAGACCAAAATGCAGAAAGAACTATCAGCTATGCAGGCTTAGTTTATGAATGGAATTATGGACTTTGTCCAGACTGGGCTAGAGGCAGCTTGTGTGAGAGGCTAACTGTGTTCTGCCCACGTCATGAGAAATTGAGCAGGGTTAAGTTTAGAAGAAATGGAATGGTGTGGCCAGAAGTATATGACACAGAAAGAAATGAAAGTTTTAGTCTGGAAACAGCAGCTTGTTCCAGCCACAATTGTTTGAGAGATTACCACCATTGGAATTGGGGCAGCACTTCTGTATTGGAACAACAGAAAGGATGCTGATTCTTTTGAAAGTCTGAAGAAAGGAGCCTGAAGGAAGAATGCTGAAGGAATTTTCCTGTCCTTCAAGTTGGCTCTATGCCCCACTGGATTAACAATTGGGAGCCCTCCTGATACTATGGGAGTATAACAAATACAGAAAAGAGAGGGCCATGGATTTGCAACACAGTATTTTGGAGAAGGCTGTTAGGCAATGTAAGGCAGGGTTTTTGCAGCCCCTGTGTGTAGGCCCAATGGAATCATAAGGATGAACCATGGGTTGAGGTGGACACCCAGGATTTTTGAGATGCCAGGACTATAGAATGGCTGCCAATGAGAGCTGATGGTTTGGGATGGAGTTTTCCCTGGGCCATAATCAGCTCAGCTAGAGGGGAAGAATTGGAATCCTAGAGACTTTATCACTGGCTAGAGACGTCAGACTTGGAGCTATAAGATTTGATATTTGCCCTGTTTGTTTCAGACCTTGCATTAGTTCAATCTTCCCTTGCAGTGCCATTTTTTGCAGTGTGAATGTTTATTCTGTGACATTATGTGTATTAGGTTTTACAGGCTTACAGCTAAAGACCTTGGACTATGGACCTTGGACTATGGGGATGTTTGAACAGTATTGTGATTGATAAAAACTATGGAGAATTTTAAAGTTGAACTGAATACATTGCATTTTACATCATGGATGGTCATTAGTTTATAGGGGCCAGAGGCAGGATATGGTGGTTTCAGTCAGATGTCCCCCATAAACTCATGTGTTTTGAATGCTTAGTCCCCCACTAATGGTAATTTGGGAGGTGGAGCCTTCCTGGAGGAGGTGTGTTTGGGGGGGTGGGTTTAGGAGTGCTACAATCAGCTCCTCCTTGCCAGAGTACAGCTTGCTCTTCTGTTGCTGTTTTCTACCTGCATGGCAGAGGTAATGTCCAGCCTCTATTCATGCCAAACTTTCCCTGCCATCATGAAGCTTCCCCTTAATAATATAAGCCAACATAAATCCTTTTCTCCCATCATTAGGTGGTTGGTCCAGGATCAAGAAGCTAACTACATCAGACCTATTTTTCTTTCCAAATTTTCCATGATGTTTCATTTATTATAGCCCATGAACATAGATGTCCCTTTTAATGAATTGCTAATCTTTGTAAACCTGGCCTAACAAAGTAGTAGTTGTGCCATTAGCAAGAAAGGTATGACATAAAGCTGACCAATCTCGGACATGCTGGTGGTGATGCTAACTATTCCTTAGCAAGAGAGCCTCAACTTGACGCTGCACACCATCAGTGCAAGGATTTGAGTTATGTGTTCCCAGGACAAGGGGGAAAGTCAGAGTGAGATTAATATTGGATTCTCTCTTTATTTTTCTCCTTCAGTGAGTGTGAATCAGCCATCAATCACCAGTGAGAAATTTTCTTGTAAAAAATTCTGCAAAGTAATTCCATCACCCAAGAGTCTTTAAGGCTCTCTCATTACCTAAACAACGTCTGGCATAGTATAGGACAAACCTAGCCCTAAACAACTACCCAAATATACTGTATGCTAGAAGTTTAGGTTACCATTGAGAAGGGGTAAGATTAGGTTTTTGCCCATAGGAGATATAGTTGGGGAAGCCAAATGTGTTTTTAAAAAACTTTCTTTTATTGATTGCTTCCATAATTATAGACAATAACAAACCATTATGATTCCCTCCTTAACCTCTCTCATAATCTCTTCCCCTTCTCAATTAGTCTCTGTTTTATTTCAGTATTATCATCTTTTCTACCCATTTTTGTATAGGTATTATCAGGAACTGTGAGGTCATGAATATCAAGGTCATTTTGTGTCTGGAAGTTTGCATTGTAAGCAGTCCTAGCCTTCCTTTGGCTCTCACAATCTTTCCACCACCTCATCTGCAATGCACCCTGAGCCTTGGAAGGTGTGATAGAGATGTCCCACTGCTGAATACTCCACTGTTACTTCTTCTCAGCACTATGGTGTCTTTTGAGTTATCCCAGTGATCAGTGCCATCTGAAAAAGAGAAGCTTCTCTAGCCAAAAGTGAGAGTAGCATTATTGTATGGGTATTGTCATAAAAAAGTTCTTGTAAGGCAGTTTGGTGGACATAATATATGTATTTAGCCAGACAACAGAAGGTGTGACTCCCCTAGGGCTCATGTCCTCCCCAGCTATAGGATTTTGACTAGGTCTTCAGTACCAGGCATGTATTCCCTCCTGTGGAGCGGGCCTCCAGTCCAATTAAAGAGCAATTAGTTTCCCCCACAATAGACATGCCATTACTCTACTAGTTGGCTCATTTGACCTGGCTGGCCAGTCTTAAGGCTTGCAAGGTCCACTGCTATTCACCACCATGATGGCTTTTCTCTCACATAGGGCTGTATGCAGCCATAGCTTTTTCCAGCTTTCTGTCAGCTGATTAACAGGGAGGAGGTTTCCAACTCAGCTCCAGCTTGATTTCTCAGTGACCTGCAGCCTAAGCATATGTGGTCTTCAGCAATAGGGTCTTACCATCTCATTCTGGTGGGCATCCAAGAGTCTTGGCAATGGCCTATAATAGAGAAACATGTTTTAAGTACCATTGTAGGGCTAACTTCATTTGAGAAGTCCCCAGAAGTCCACCATTTCACATTGGTGATGGTGGTGGCGGCAGTTTTTAGTTATTTTGTTTTTTAAGATAGGGACTCAAGCAGCTCTTGAACTTGCTCCATAGCTGAGAATGACATTGAAGTTCTGATCCTCTTGCCTGTACCTCCTGAGTGCTGGAATTACAGACAATTACCACAGTTCCCAGTTTGCTTGGCAGTGTTTTGTAGATTAGGCATGGAAGGAGGACTAGGATTTGGTAGGCAGTATGGAAAATGGTGTTTGAATATTGGTAAGATGCAGCCGTTAAGTAATAAATCATAACATTCCAAATTAATAAACTTAAAAAGCATATATTTTGATATCTTATGATCAATAATTAGATACATTGTGTGATCAAATCTTATGACAGTACCCCCAGTTCCCTCCTCCCTGTCCCCAAGCCACTGGGGGCCCTCCTCAGTGGGCATACTGGATCAGTCCATGGGTTAAGGGGTTATGATTAGCTCAAGAGGTAGTCTGGTTCTCCCCCCTCCTTTATGGGTTTTTGCTGAGGGGTACAATGTCTCTGTATTTTCTCCCCCACCATGGCTCTTACATTTTCCCCACTCCCTCTTCTGCTCAGTTCCCTGAGTCATAGTGGGTGAGTTATAAAGTCTGCTTTATTGTTGGGATCTTAAGTGTCTCTGGACTTCTGCTTTGGGTTGTGTTGGGTATCATTGGTGTCTGTCTAATGACTTATTCTGGGCTATGTGACTTGCTGTGATGGTAGGTCTCTTATTTATCTCACCACTTTCTCATAGGTTTCATTTGAGGC
This sequence comes from Zapus hudsonius, assembly GCA_004024765.1. Taxonomy (NCBI): domain Eukaryota; kingdom Metazoa; phylum Chordata; class Mammalia; order Rodentia; family Dipodidae; genus Zapus; species Zapus hudsonius. Next base: position 3,899 of record PVHP010018271.1, on the reverse strand, counting down.
CTACATGATAGGCCCAGGGTGGTTCGTCTCTTGCTGGGATGTTGGCCATCATCCTGTGTCTTGGTGGAGTTGGGTTGACCACAGTTCTCTCACTGCCTAAAAAGCACATTTTAATAGAGCTAGATTTCGAGAGATATGGACACATATGAGGTTATCTTCCTAAAGTAAATCCTGCTCTTTCCTCAACCACATGGTTCTAGTGGGCACCATATTTGGCACAGCACCATATCATTTGGTTTTAGAAGGAGCCCAGTCTGAACAGTTGGAATCCTATCCCAGAGAATGGCTTTACAAATGAGAGATACACCACAGATAAAAATGAACTCAAAGTGGATCATTGAGGAATGCTAGAAACCTTGAATTTGGCAAATATTAATTTGACAGAACATAATAAGTAGTAACTATAGGAGAGCAAATGAATTAATTTGATTTATAACAATTAAGAGATACTCCTTGAAATGTATATTGAGAAAAGAAAAAGGGAGGGACTAAGATGATGGTTCAGTGGTTAAATTTGCTGCCTGTAAAGCCTGTTGGCCTGGATTCAAACCACCCACTTAAGACAGCAAGTATCTTTGGGGAGTGTACCCTCTGTGGTCATCAATACAACCTTCTCCCCCTGCAGCATCCCCAGAGCCCACACCTGATTTTCTTCATGCTCTGACAGCTCTTCCATCTATGGCTGGATCTTCATTCATTCCTTTCATTCAAAGAGGATCAGAGTCACATGCCTGCCAAAGCCTTAAAGGTTCCACTGAAGATTCAGCCACCTGGCAGGACACATTCATTCTATAGTCACCTTGTGACAGCATCTCACTCTTCCTGTCCATAGTCATGATTGCTGTTCAACCAAATCTGATGTCCATAGTAAAATTTTCTGGTCTGGTATTCATTTGCAGCAGCAAGTAGACATGGCATGCACACACACACACACACACACACACACACACACACACACACACACACACACACGCACACATGCACACACACACACACACACACACACACACACTAAAAGCAAAAGACAAGCTGTATGTAGTCTCGGAGAAAATATTTGCAAACACATATTTAATAAAAGACTCATATCTAGACTACATAAAAGCTCTTTAATTTTTGTGATGCTAGGAATCAAAGCCAGAGCCTTTCATGTGCCAGACCAACACTCTACCATGAAGCCACACCGCCAGCCTCCCTAATATATAAAAACTCCTAATAAGAAGACAAGCCTTCCAAAGTCAAAGGAGTCAAACAAACTATTCACCAAAAAAAAAACTCTGACTAGAACACAAATACAAGAGATGATGCTTAATGCTTTACTAAGAAAATATAAACAAAAATTAACAATGATATCCTATTGTTAATCTACAAAACTGGCTAAAAGGGAGAAGACTCACCTTCCCAAGTGCTGAGAAGTCAGGAAGCAGCTTAAATGAGTCCTTGCTATGGAGACACAGAATGCTACAGTCACTTTGGAAAACATTTTAAATTTCTCACAAAATCCAACCTACACTTAAAGTATGACCCAGAAATCCCATTTCTAAGTATTTACTCAAGAGAATTAAATATAAACATGTCCACACAAAGACCTGTGCATGGATGTTCATAGCAGCCAGATAAATCATAGCCCCACCAGGAAACAATCCAGATGTCTATCAACAATGGAGAAACAAATTGCCATATGTTTACACAATGTAATATTACTGTGTAACAAATAGAAGCTAACCACCAATACTCATAACAGTAATTTGATCCCCTAACCACCGTCCTATATACTGTGTGACTTTATTTACATGAAATTTCAGAGAAGACAGACCTGAAGGAATAAAACAACAGAGCAGGGATTCTAATGTTGAAAGTAAGTATGGGGGTGGGGTAGAGAGGAGGGCTGATAAGAACACAGAGGAACTTTTTGGAATGATGGAAATCTTTATCGGGTGGTGATGGTGGTGTGAATATTACACAGATATGCAAACTCATGAAACATATACTTCACTAAGGGGACTTTTTACTGTATGCAAATGATATTTCAACAAAACTGATTTAAAAGAATGAGTGTGGGGCCACTTGGTAGGACCCTATATTCTACCACAGAAATAGCAAACTAACAAATAGGAAAGAAAATAGGATCTTCAGAAAGCAGGAGAAAATAAAGTGGATGTGTAGAAAAGCCAAGGGAGAATATGAAAAGTGATTCTGAAAGCTGTTGGAGTACCTGGTTCCAGAACATCCCTGCTGCCCAGCTAGGTTCCTGCCCTGGGTTTCCTGGACCTCTTGCTAGCCTCTCTTTTTGGTCTAACCTGTATCAATGAGTTTCTTTCACTTATGATCAGAGTCCTAAGTAAGGAAATGGACACATTTGCAGAATATTTCCTGTGGATGTCATCTTCAGGGATAGAGAATTTTTTGGCATGTTCTACAAGGAACATAAGCTGGACAAACTATTCTTGTCAGGAATTCCTGAGGACACCTAAATTCTATCTCCATGACACACTCTTGCCATCTTGCAATCTTGGGCAAGTCTTGTCTCACTGAATTTGCCCTTTATCACATGTAAAGGACCATGGCTTGGTAGCTTTATTTTCTAACTAGCTCATATTTAAGACAGGTATGAGCAGAACTTCTCTGGTTGACAAGGAGGGAACACTCTCTGCACCTACTTCGGGGTCAGGAGTGCATAGAAATTCAGTGTATGTGAGTGCATTTTTGTGCTGGAAGATTAAAGAGTGGGAAGTCATCTGTCTTCCTTGGAATATAAATATGGAATAAAGAATGTAAGCATCCCTCTAAGATGATGGCAGAAGCTGGACCTAAAAATAAATGTTTAGAGCTGAAGCATAAGCAGGGCAGCTGAGACAGCATCCAGAGCAGATGGGTTTGCTATCCTTCATCCAGGCTCCATTTCTTCTCTGCATAGCTCCTTCTGGGCCACTTCTTCTGGAGTCATTCACAGGCCCTAGAAGACTGAAGCTGCATCTGGATTGTGGACTAAATTTTCATGCTCTGATCTCCCAGGTAACCCCAAAGTTCCATCATAACACCTCTGCTATCAATAGTTATTTAAGAAGTTAGGACACTACATTATAATACACACAGGAAGCCCCCTCTCAGAAGCATGAAGCTCTTCCCACTGGTTCTCTGGGTCTCATGGACTCATCCAGATCCACTCCCTTGGGTGAGTAGTTCTCATGCGCCTTGTTGTAGTTACCTTCTCCTTCTTGGCAAATGCACCCGACCAAAATCAGGTTATGGGAGGAAAGGGTTTATTTTGGCTTATAAATTTGAGGAGAAGCTCCATGATGATAGGAGAAAAGATGGCATGAGCCGAGACTGGACATCACCCCTTGGCCAACATCATGTGGACAACAGCAGGAAAGGGCACCAAACACTGGCAACAGGGAGCTGGCCATAACACCCATAAACCCATTTCCAACAACATATCTACTCTAGCAAGGCTTCAATTCCCAAATTGTCATCAGTTGGGGTCCCAGCATTCAGGGCACATGAGTTGACAGGGGACACCTAATCCAATCCACCACAAACTTCATGTGGAGATGGAGCTGCTAATGGATTGAAAGTCTGTTCAAGCCTGACTGTAGCAGAGATGGCTAACTGCCCACTGAAAGTGTGTGTTCCAGCCAAGAACAACACTTCCCAGCACCTCTTCCTTCCTGGGATGGTCTGGTAATAAATCCTTGCTGATAAAATGCGAACATGATGCGTGTCATTCATTGTGTCTGTCATTTCCCAATGAGCCCCCAGGTCCACTTCCCTGTCCCTTCCTGTCCACTAATTCTTCAGGGAATTGGGCCCAGCCTACTACAACTTCCCAGACTTCCTAGCCTACTCTGGCTAGGTTGGGCCAGGAAGGCAGGAGAAGAGAGGCAGGGAGGTACAGGGTA
>PVHP010018270.1:0-33420 GCA_004024765.1 Zapus hudsonius | reverse complement strand
AAATCCCCACACCACGACCTCCCTCTCTGAAACACACACTCCTTGAATATAAACATTTTGAGAATATTGGTGTGCTTTTCTTCCCCTTCTTTTTTAGATGTGCAGGTGGTAAAATACTGGCTGCCATGAACTGCAGACAATAAATAAAAATTACCAGCTTCTCACGCTGCCTGATAGAGACGTGCCAGCTCAGGGAAGGCGGGCTCTTGGATGCAGGATTCCCCGGGGAGCAGCCTCTCTCACCCTGGCCTCAGGCTGTGGGCACAGGCTGGGGCTGGGTAGGTTCCATCCCCCCTCTCACCCCTCACTACAGGGGGGACAGCACTAAAAACTGGACACTGTCAATCAGCAAACAAGAAGGAAGGGAGTTCAAAGCCTATGGCACAAGAGGGAAGTCAGGAAGGAAGGTTGTTTAGTGGGGAGGTCACTCACTAGGACCCCAAACCTTGATCTTGCCACCACCTTTGCTGAGTCACCTGCTAACACTCACATTCTGGGAGATCAGAGGGTTGAGGTCCTGTTCCAGAGGCTCACAGGGGGCTGCTTCTGCATTTTTATAGATTCCAGGTACCAGGAATCTGTAATTTAAACAAGCCTTCCTCCCTACATACTTTTCTTTAAAAAATAGATTTTACTTGTTCAAATGGTTATTGATTCATTAAAAAAAAGAACGGAAAGAAAAGAAAAGAAACTAAACCAAAGGTACAAGAACAGGCTAAGGCTATAGCTTAGTGGTAAGATTCTTAGCATGTAAAAGACATTTATAGCTAAGCATGTTCAAGACACTGGGTTTGATCCACACTCCCTCACATCCTATAAACTGGTACAGAGATTTCCTCTGTCGCTGTGATCCACACTTGCCTGGTCTCTTCCATTATCAACACCCTCCTCCACCAGACTACAACATTTCTTAGAATCCTTGAGCCAATGAGGACCAAACCTTAACCCTCCAGTTCATCACTTATATTAGGGTCACCTTTGGTGGTCTATATTCTCTGGGTTTGGACAACCTTTCCAGTGCACTATTGTTCAAGCACATCCACTGCCTGAGACACCCCTGTTCTCCTCTTACTCCTCCATCCCTGAGCCTGATCATCCATCACTGGTTTCTTTTTTTTTTTAATTGCCTTTGATATTTCCACCTTTTCCAAAGGATCATATTGTTGGAAGTTTATAGTATGTAGACTTTCAAAGTAACATCTTTTATTTAATAATATGCATTTGATTTTTTTGATTAAACGGTGATCTTCCAACCACTGGAATGTCAGGTTATAAATATTACTTTCATGGAATCTGTCTTTCTCTTGCCCAAATAGTTGGCAAATCAGAGGTTAGTACAATGAGTTTTAGTGATTTCAATGAGCATCCATGAGGTTTAGGGGTGAAGTGTGAGAAACAATAGCTTTATGAATATATATTGCCAAGAGAAGTCAGATATCCTTAGTGAGTTTCTAACTAGGGTGGCTCTATAACAGTGAGAGAGAGGGTGTTCTCTGGTGAGGCAAAACTTCAAGATAGGGGATGAGGTAAGAATATCACTACCGTGGGTCAATCTGTTTTCTTCTTACTACACTGTTCATCACGTTTATTAACTGCATGACCTTTCACGGCCTCAATATCTCTGCACTTCTGTTTCCTCATTTGAAAATAGGAGAATATAATGATAAGTATGATGCCACCAGATGCAATTAAAGTTTGAATGAGCTCTGTTTTGAACACCTTAATGTGTAAACATACAGGAAATTGTGTTTCCTTTTCTTCATTATTTTGTCCCCTCCTCCACATCACCTGAGGACCATCTTTTTTTATTTCCCCATCTCTCCAGCTCTGGTATTTCCTTTACTTCAACCATATTTATTGGAAATTTTTTAGTATATTTATTATCAATAATTAGATACATTGTATGAGCGAATCTTGTAATGGTACCCCATTTCCTTCCTCTCTGTCCCCAACCCACTGGGGACCCTCTTCCATGTGCATACTGGATTTGTCCCTGGGGGATTTATGAATTGCAGAAGAGGTAGCCAGATTTTACCCCCTTTGTGTGTAAAGAACCATCCATTTCAAGATAGTTCTTGCTCTGTTTTGTGGTCCTCTTCCTTTTGTCCTCCTCTGAACTCCATGTGTAAATGGTGATGAGCTAAAAAAGGCGCTGGTCTTGTGGGACTACAGACAATCACTGTGGGATCATGAAGACACCAGTCAGTTCCCATTGGGAGAACAGTACATGCAGCAATCTTACACACCTTGTCTCTCTCAGCTATCACATGACTTCTTCCACCTCTTCCACAATGGTCCCCGAGGCTGGAGGCTGTAGTAGAAACCTGCTTTAGTGTTGAGCTTTTGACAACCTCTCATTTTCTACTTTGATGACTTTTGAGATTCCACAATGTCTACTACCTTCACCAAAGATATGGTTCTTTGTCTAGCAACGGGAGCAGCACTCATATTCCTTCTGTGATTACCTCTGCGATCTTCCCTGAGCCTTGGTGGGTGAGACAGAGATGATCTGTCCAGTGCTAAGCCCTGGACTTTCTCATCTCATTTTGATGAGCTTTGGTCTCCCCATTATTTGTACCATGTGTAGAAAGAAGACTCATCAAAATAGAGAACAACATTAATCACAGGGCTTAAACATACACACTGAAGCTGTTTGTTGGGCACAGCTTCTCTGTTAAGCCAAAGGGGAATGGGAGCTTCCCTCGGGGGGGGGGGGGATCAATAACCTTCCAAGCCATAGATTTAGGATGGGATTCTCAGGATCAGACTAAGCAGGGCTTCTTGTCCAATCAGAAAGCATTTGATTATCGCTCTACCGATGTGCCACCATTGCACCATGGGGGTACATACTGCATGGCTGATTGATTTTACAGCATGTGTTTCCCCTGCTTGTTCAGACTGCAGACAACTTTTCTCCCCGGGCAGCTTGCACAGTGACTTCCAGCACTATGGCAGATACCTGGGAAGGAGATGGTTTCCATCTCAGTTCAGCTTGATTTGTCAATACCCTCTGACTGCAGCCTCTAGTGACTTCAGCAATAGTGCCTCACCGCCTCTTACTGGTGGATCACCAAGCCCTTTGGCAATGCCCTACCTTATGTTGGGAACTTAATGGGCTTCACTGACCAATTGCTGATTGTGAGAAGGTGATCCTTGTCCAGCAATGGGATTCAACTGCAACAACCCATGGCTTCAGAGTAAAGCTTTCTACACTCCAAAAAGGTACTTCCTTCCACGTTTCTCTCATTCTTTTTTAAATATTGTTCTTTAAAAGAGTAACGAAGAAAGTTTCTGCAGTACTTTTTCACACTGTTGTTAGTGTTGTGTGTGTCTCTCTCCCTTTTCCTTTTCCCTGGACCCCTTTAGACCTTTCTTTCCCTATATTCTGTCCAATCATTTGCCTGTCTACAATCCCTTCCCCTAATTTCTATCTCCTCCTCCTCTCTCCAAGCTCATTCTAGATTCTTGGCCTCTAGTTCTCACTACAGCACACAAAGAAATTTAACTCTTCCAAGCTAGGATCCTCATATGAGAGCGAGCCTGCAGTGATTTTCTTTCTGAGCCTAAGTTAGCACATTTACTCTCAACTATTCCAGCCCCATCAATTTTCCTGTAAATTTCATTTTTCCTTTCCACTGAGGGCAATTCTATTGTGTACATTACCATGTCTTCATTATCCATTCATCAGTTGATGGGCATCTGGCATGATTCCAATTCTTCTCTATTGTGGCGAGAACAGCTACAGATATGGCCGAGCAAGTGTCCCTATAGCAGAGTGTAGTCTTTAGGGTATATATCCAGGAATGGTATAGCTGGCTCATAGGATATATCTATTTTGTAGGTTTTTGAGAAACCTCCAAACTGGTTTCCATAAAAGTTGTTTATACTCCCCACCAACAGTGAATAACTCCATACAATACCAGCATCTTTTGTCATTTGATTTTTTTTAATGATAACCAATTTGAAATGGAATCTCAAAGTAGATTTCATTTGTATTTCCCTGATGGCTAAAGATGTTGAACATTTTTTTTAGATGTCTATTGGCCCTTTATATTTCTTCTTTAAGAATGATCTGTTCAGTTCCCTGCCCAATTTTTTGACTAGTTGGTTGATTTTTGAGTTCCTTGTATATTCTACACATTAAACTTCTGTCAGATATATAGCTGGAGAAGATTCTCTCCCATTCTGTAGGTTATCCACTAACTCAGCTGATGGTTTGCTTAGTTGTACAAGAGCTTTTTCATTTCATGAGAATCCATGATTGAATACTTGTCTTATTTCCTGAATACTTGGAGTCTTCCCTGTCACCTGTATCTTAGCGTGTCCCCTAGAGTTTTCCTCTAATCACTTCAGAGGTTCATGACTTATTTTGAAGTCTTTGATCCATTTGGAGTTGATATTTTTTCAGGGTAAGATAGGCGTTTAAATTCACTTTTCTACATGTATTTGCCTAGTTTCCCAGCATCACTTGTTGAAAATGCTGACTTTTCTTCGGTGTGTGTTTTTGGCTTCACTGTCAAAAATCAGGTGGTGAAATTTCTTGAACGGATATCTGAATCTTCTATTCTGTAGATCTGTGTGTCTGTTTTTGTGCTGGCACCATGTTGTTTTTCTAGTAAACCTTGTAACCATGTATGGTGTTACCTCTAGCAGTTTTTCTACTCTTCTTCCTCTTCCTCCTTCTTCTTCATCCTCCTTCTCCTCATTTTTTCTTTTCTTTTTTTATATGTTGGAGACATGATTTGTATATATGGATGTTTTCTATTTCTGTAAAAAATGGTGTTGCAATTTGAAACAGACTTACACTGAATATGTAGACTGCTTTTAGCAAGATGACCATTTTCATGATATTCATTTTCTGATCTATGATCATGGGAGGCCTTTCCATCTTATGGTGTTTTCCGCAATGTCCTTCAGTGTTTTAATGTTTTCATTGCAGAGGTTCTCACTTCCTTGCATATATATATGTGCATATATATATATATATATATATATATATATATATATATATATATATATATCTCCCTATTGGCTTCAGGTTTGTCACATATAGCCTTTATTATGTTGAGATAGGATCCCTTTAACTCTAGTCTCTCCAACATTTTTATCATGAATGGGATGTTGTATTTTTCCCAAGGCCTTTGACATCTATTGAGATGATCTTGTGACTTCTATTCTTAAGTCTGCTTGTATGATATACTATGTTTATTAGTTTCTGCACATTAAACCATTCCTGCATCCTTGGGATAAAACCTATTTGATCTGATTGAAGTAGATGATATCTCTAGTGTATTTTTGAATTCAATTTGTAAAAAAAAATTAGAAATTTTTACATCTAAGCTAATCAGGGATATTAATCTATCTATAATTTTTGTTGTTTTTCTGTTTTTGCTATTGGTAAAGAGTGGTGTGATAAAGTAGTTTGGGAGAATTTGCTTCTTTTTGATTTTATAAAATGACTTGAGAAGCAGTGGTTTTAAATCTGTAAAAGTGTGGTAGAATTCAGCATTGAATTGATCTGGGCCTGGGATTTTTCTATTTGAAGATTTTTTTAATGACAGATTCAAACTCATTACATGTTATATTTAAATTATTTATCTTTTCTAGATTTAACTTTACTATATATGTAAATAAATCCATCTCTTAGTTGCAAATTTTCTAGTTTTGTGGAATATAGACTTCTATATGACTATATTTACATTAAATATGTCCTTATGATTCCATTTGGTTGGAGTCTGTTGTTAATCTCCTGTTTCATCTCTAATCTTAATGATAAGAGTTGTATCTATCTTTCTTATTGTTGATTTGGCTAGGGGTTTATCAATCTTATCTTTTGGAAGAACCAACTCTTTGTTTTGTAAAATTTAAAAATTATTTTCCTCATTTATAATTCAGATTTGTGTCATGATTATGATTCTTTCCTTCTGCAACATTTTTGTTTGGATTGTTATTCTTTTTCAAGTCTTTCAGATAGATTTTTAAATATTTATTTGTGATCTCTCCAGTTTTGCAATGTAGGCATTTTGAGCTACACACTTCACTTTTAGAACTACCTTCATTGTATCTGATCAGTTTTGTTGTGTCTTATTCTTATTCATTTCTAGGATTTTTTATTTTATTTATTTCCTTCATTCTCAAATGACTCATTCATTGTTTAATAGTGTGGCTTTCAATTTCCAGGAGTTTGTACATTTTCTCTTATTTTTCTTATTGTTGAATTCTAGTTTTATTGTCTTATGACAAGATATAACTCAGAAAGTTATGTCACTATCCTTGAATTTGTAGAGACTTGCTTTGTGTCCTAATATATGATCTATTTTAGAGATGGTTCCATGAGCTGCTGAGAAGATGTGTTCCGTAGAACTTGGATGGAATGCTTGTAGATGCCAATAAAGCCCACTTAATGAATGGTTTCATTTAGCTCCATTGTTCCTCTATTTTCTGTTTAGATGATCTGTTTATTGGGCTGGAGACATGGCTCAGGGGTTAAGGCACTTGCCTCCAGTGCCTAAGGCCCCGGGTTCAATTCCCCAGGACCCACATAAGCCAGACCTACAAGGTGGTGGCCCTGGTGCTCTCTCTCTTTCTCTCTCTCTCTGTCTCTCTCTCTCTTTCTCTCTGTGCTTTAAAATGAATAAAGAAAATATTTTATAAAAAGATGATCTGTTTATTGGTGATAGTTGGGTATTGAAGTTACTCACTCTGGAGTACCTTTAGTCGGTTCTCTTGCTTTTCATTCAGGCATTTGTTCATTTCCTCTTAAGTCTGCTGAATATTAATCATCATAATCATGGTCTGGAATTCTTTGTCGGAATTGTCTCTAAGTAGTTCTCTTCGGAGGCTTCAACTATGGAACTAGGCATTCTTGGTGGTACTATCTTGCCAAGCCCTGGATGCCTAGTGTTTCTTGTTCTCTGATAACCTCCTCGGGGTGTGGACCTGTGCCTGGCTGAGCCCCCTACTGCTTCCATTTCTCCACGGACCAACTTACTGATGTGGCCCAGAGCCTGTGTGCATCTAAGGTGGATCTGGTGCTCAGGACATGGCTAAATTCATTATTTTAAACAGCAAATATTGCAGGCCCATTGTAATTCTGTCTTTATTGGTGTGGCTTTCATAAGTGCTCTCCAAAATCCCAGGTACAAAAGGCTTGGTCCCTACCCCATGGCTCTACTAGAAATGGAGCAGAATCTTAGAAAGTATGGCCTAGCAGAGACCTTCCAGTTACTGGAAAAGTGCCCTTGAATGGGATTGTGGTACCTTGATTTTCCCTTCTATCTGTGTCATGGAAGTGAATGGGCTCCACCCATCAGGTGTTCCTGCCTCCACCTACCACCTTGTTCTAAAGCATCATGACCAGCAAACCATGGATTGAAACCTCCAAAACTGTGAATCAAAATAATCTTTTTCCACTGTTATCCCAGGTGCTTTGCAGCATTAATAGAAAGCTAACATAGTTTTCCTTATTATTTAAATATATAAAATAAAGAAATTAATATTTCTGATCGATAGTTCAGACTATCGTTCACTGCCTAATACAGGCTAGTCTCAGATTCATGGCAATCTTCCTGCCCCAGGTTTTCAAGTGGTTAGGAATACAGTCATGAGCTACTGGACATGGCTCAGCTCTACATGTCTGCAAACACCATTTGGTCTAAGTTATTCAGTTATTAATTTCTTACCAAAGTTGAGGCCAGGTTTGAGCTGTAGATATAGTTGCAAGAAGTCAATAGGCCAAGAAGATTAGTGATGAGCTGAGAAGTACAGCGGAAAGACGGAGAAAGGAAGGTATTGCTGAGTGTGCTTGGTGGGATTGACCTCTGCGGCTGTCTTGTGATGAGTATAAAGTTATTTGATTTTGATTTTTAGTTTCAGTTCTGTGTTCTAAAAAGTAAGACTTACAAAACCAAAAACATTTGTGTCTTCTCAAAAAAAAAAAAAAGAAAGAAAGAAAGAAAAAGAAGACAGTATCCTTCCTTTCAAGATAATGGAAACTCTAGGCTCTGGTATGATGATCTCTTTATATTTTCAATAAGAAGAAAAAAAAAAGCAAGAAGCAAACTCATGATCCCACCCCCCAAAAAAAAAATAGCAGAACTAATTTTGTAGACATTCTTCAGTTTGCTGCTAGATATTGTTTTAAATGGATTACAAATCAATAACAGTTGCAGTCTGGAATCTAAGTTTTTACATGTTATTTTACATTATATCAGTATATGTGAGTTTCCTTTGTTAAAAAGAAAAAAAAAAGTATAAAGGACCATATTCGTATTCAGTCTGTTTTGAAAGGCTTGTTTTGTTTTCTTCGAAGAGAAGATACTTTTGTCGGAAGGCTTATATCCCTTATTTGTAGTCTTGTAAATAAGTGATAGTTTATCATGAAGCAAAAATATATTCAGATACCACACACAATATGAACGCTCAGTCCCTGCTAATAATTCAGAATTCTTAGTCCATCCTGCATGTTTTATAGCCTAACACAGTGAAATGAAAGGAATTTTATATATTTTAGTTCTGTCCCTCTGCTGGCAGTGGAAATAAATCCCAAAGTATTTCAGCAGGTGCTATTAATATGCAAATAACAGAGAATACACTATTTCTAATAGACCTCCCAACTGCATGGGAGGCGACACTGTTGGAGCAAATTAGCTTTCTGTAATTTGCATGCTTTTCACAACCTCCTGGGATTATATTTTAGATCAGAGACAATAAAAGCATATACAGTTAGCTTAAAATGTAACTAATTTTAGACTTTGAAACAATTTTAACCTAACTTCTTTGTGGTGTTAAACAGCTATTTGCAAAGAAACTTTTATAACAGTGTGTAATTTTTATAGCCTTGATTTACCATGAAAGACTCCGTCTCCCTACAGCATGAAAACAAATGTAAGAATACAGCAGGTGTGAGTTTCTCAGGTGACTGAGAAGATACAGAAAGAGGAGACCCGGAGACCTGGGAGTACACATTGTTAGGACAGATCCAGACAACAATTAAGAGAGAACATGAATTTGGATGATCAACCAAAAGTATTTCATTATTTATTTAGATGACATGTGAAGCCCAAATTATCTAGATAAATAAAATGTATCTGAGCAAACTAATAAATTAATTGACTTGTAACTATTTTAGTGTGTCTTACAACTATAATGCCCCCTTGTAACCTGTGATAAATGTTGACTAAAATAAACCATTCAGAAAAGAGTTGCATCTGTGCCACCAGGGACACCTTTTTCATCTCATTCCCTAAATAATACAGTATAAAAACAATCTACATTAGGTATTATATTCATAATTTAAAAGAGGTGATTTAAAGTATATAGGTTACAAAACTTGAGCCCCTGTGGATTTTGGCATGTGTCCTTGGCTCCAACCCCATGTAGATGTAAATATTGTGTTTGGGGGACTACTAACTCCATGTCATTGAACTTAAAAAGTTCCTTGAGAAATATTCATCCGGTCTGGCAGCAACCAAAGTCGTTAAGAATTCAACGAAATTCATCTTTTGTTGTTGTTGTTAAACCTGGCTTTTACACAAACATTTAAAATGATATTAAGCTGTTTGCTGTCACGTTTCACACATGAAAATGAACTTGAAGAAACGAAACAATTTGATGCTTAAGCTTAGATAGTGCTTTACATGCCATTTTGAATTTGAACCCAGATTCTCTGGTGATAATTATTCTGCCTTCTCTTTGGCTGCTAAAGAAATGTTACATCATAGTTTAAAATGTTAAATATTGTAAATGGAAGCTACTTTGAAATGTTTAATGTCTAGATATTTTTTTATCCGTCAATTCAGTAACAACTCAGCACAGGTAACATGACCTATAAGAAAGAAAATTTACATGATAACTTTGATATAAAGGAAGAATATGATTACACAATGGTCATTCTAGCATTTCTGGTTACATTCAACTCAAATAATTTCTGCTGAATTCATCTTGCTGAGAAGTGTGAATCAACTTGCAATAAATACTTTGGCCATTTAATATAACTTGGGTCTGCAAAGGAAAAAAAATACTTGAATTACAACAAATTCAGAGATGTTAATGACTTCAGATATTTATATAAAATTTATATATGTTTAAAATAATATATTTATTTTCTTGTGAATTCAGACCTTCAAGAAACAGTTTTTCCACTTCTCAGTGATCCCATGTGAACAAATTCTTCTGTGTCAAACGGAAAGGGAATTTATGTGTGAAATATATCAGATATGGAAAGACGTTCTTGGATTTTGTTTTTGCATACTGAGGACTGAACCCAAGCCCTCTAGTCCATTCTGTGAGCTATTCTCCCTGTACATTGGGACACACTCCAAGAAACATAGAAGTTAAATATTAATATATAAAGAGAACAGTGATATTTGTGGCAGAATTGATGTCTTAATACTAAGCATACATAACAAGTAAAGTTTATGATATATTATTTACATGAACATATAAGTTTATATAATGACTTAAAATATAGCACAGCTTATAGTTGGCTAATGTGTCTTCTCTTCTCTTCTGTCCTCAGCCCTCCTTTCTTTTTTTCTTCTATAATTAGATTATTCTAGGCAGGGCCTCATTTTTCCTCGGTTGACAACTCCCAAAATAATGTCTTCTGCTTTTATATTTTTGGTTTTCTCACCCTGAGGGTTGGAATTCAGCCCACCCCACTGATCTTTCAGAGTCCAGCACACATGAGCTGGCTGACAGACCCTCAACGATGTTTCCCACTCAAAAAAATAATCTTTCTTTTCATTTTTTAAATTTTCAGACATCCCAGAAAGGGTCTGTAGGGACCTTCCCTCCATTCTATTCTTGAAACACAGCACTTCCTAAGTTCTTCGATTATGTTGGAAATGCCTCATTTTCTTTGGCTGAACGGTCTACTTTCTGATAACACCATTTGTTATTGTGTGCTGAGACCTATTTTGTAAATAGAGCAGGACCTCCAAAATTGTTTATTATGAACAGTTATTAACTGAGTATTAACCTATGAAGTATCTATACGCATGGATTCTCCTACTTTTCCAGGTACAAAAGGTAACTTATATTTCATCTTTCCTGTTCCCCTCTCTTTTTTAACAGAGATTTCTTTTCCCCACTCCAAGTGATCATGGAACTCCACCCCACTTTTCCAGGTTTGGGTTTCCATGCTGGGTTTGCATGGCTTATGTGCCCTGCAGTATATCATTGATCTCTATTTGAAAAATATTCATGGCTTAATCCATCAACCTTTCTGAGTTGATGTGAGGATTACCCCATGCAAGAGACTTTGCATAAACATGTTTGAAGGATAGCGTTGCATGAACAGATATGTCTCACCATTCCAGTTTGGATGGTGTCGCTTGGGGCCTCGCTCTGCTTCCATCTCCAATGGGGCCTCACTTCTGGGTATGTGGTTAGCGCCTTCATGAACACTGCCTTGAAGGTCTCTGCTTTGCTCACTGAGTGGATGTTTGGACATGATCTCTTCTCTGGTTGGTTGCATGTCTAGAGTAACTTCTTTTAGCAGCTGATGGGAAACACTCTCGTCAGACATATTCAGGTCTTCGAGGCACAGATCTGTTATTATTTCACTGAAAACAGCAGAGCAAGGAGACTGTACCCAGTGGTCTTTATTTTAGTTACACACAACGACAGAGCTCTGTGCCCAGCAGCGGAGAGAAAATTGTCTCAACCGTTTTAACCACAGAACAAAGGAGGATTCATACATTTTCGTTAGAGCAGCTGGAAACTGATTGTCTGAGCATGGCACACAGGCGCAAGGCTGAGAATTCATTTCTCTGTCTTAAAAGTCACAGTTACTCAATGACTATTCCTAAATACCCATTGTAAATGCTGTGATGTTGGCTTGTTCTTAGAGATGACTATTTCCCAGAACAAGGCCCTGACTGTTTCTGGAGAGGTGATAGATACATAAAGTTTCTTTACTGACTTTGCCAAAATTTTATATACCTTACTAATATTCCAGCCCTCCTTCTTTGTGGGAAAAACTTAACCTCCCCAGGCTCTGTACTTACATTGTTCATTGCATGTGTCTAGTATGTTCAGCAGTGTGTGTTGAATGCACATGTGTGTGCATATGTGCGCATTCTATGTGCATGAGTGTGGAAGCCAGAGGAGAACTCCAGATGTTTTCATCGTCTCTCACTCATTCCTTTGTTTACTTGCAAAAGAGTCTTTTACTTAAACCAAACACTGCTGCTTTGGGTCAGACTACCTGACCAGAGAGCCTGAGCAATTCTCAGGTCTCTGCTTCCCATGGGACTGGGGTTACAGTCATCTGTGGCCATGTCCAGATGTTTGATGGGTGTTGGGGAATTGAACTCAGGGTGAATCAGGCCCTCTGAGGCCCTCATGATGACAGAGCAATGCTCCTACTGGCTGAGCCAACTTCCAGGCCACTGATAATTTTTGATGTCATGGAAGATGGGACCATAATTTGAATATATTGACAATTTTCTCAGTGCTATCTCCCATGCTGAGACATTACAATGTCTTCTTCATCACTTACAACCACTCGGGTGTAGATAATATTACAATTATTTCAAAGATGAGAAAATTGAGTTTCTGAGTGGCCAAACAATAAACCACTTCATCATGACAAAACGACATTCATATTCAGAAAAGCCCGGAAGAAGTTTACAAGTTCTTCCCAGTAAGCAACTAAATGTACATAAATATAACGAAACACACAAACACACCCATATATAAGGACACACATAAACACACCCACAAATAAGGACACACACAAACACACCCATATATAAACCCACACACAAACTGCCTCTTCAGAACACCTAACATTATCGTTGAAATTAGACAAAAGCCAATCAGTCATTTCAGTGATAAGTGGAATCTCAAAGTATACCTAGAATTGATTTCTCACATGCATTATAAGTGGTCACTTGGGAACATCATAGGCAGGACTCACACGCAGATATCCACCATCGCATACATTCATTCACCTGTTGATCTGGAAATCTCTTTCCCCAAACCATCTGCTGAATCTCTGGCTTGTCCACTGATGACCCTAAGCCTGCAGGCTGTGATTCTAGGGCACACTGGTCAGGCACCACAGACCCCAGTGTTTAGCTGGGACGTTCTGAGCAAGCATTTCAGCAGAAGTGGTCGAAGAGGCAGGTGCTCTCTGCCAAATAAGATGAACTCTCAGATTCTGGGTGTTTTGCCTGGCTCAGAGCACGACCACCAGCCACCCTGACCCGAAGGCCAGCCAGTGGTGAACTGACTAAGGGTACCCATCTTTTCATGACCACATCTAAGGCTGTGTCCACAATTCACAGCAAAGCTGAGACTACAGACAGCTGAAACTCCTGCAGATTCTGATTTGAGATGGCCTGCCAGTGGGGAGACCCCTTGTCCTTTCCGTCCTGTTCTGCTGCCTGAGTTGGAGCTTTCTAGAATATGATTAGTCTTCAGCAGACCATGGTAATGTGTGCTTGAGAAAAGATGAAATTAAACTAGTGTTTCAGGAATTCTTTCATAATGTAATTTGAACCAGCCTTTATTAATGAACCCAAAGTAGTTCCCATCCAACTGAAGTCCTGCAATTATTTAAATGTGTAAGTGAAACCATTCTTTATACCTTCATTCACAGTCCATTTAAGTCAAAATCTGAATTTACTTGCTTTACTAACTGGGCATTAAGCACCATTTGAGCAACTGAAAAACTATGAATTGCAATGGCCCATAATAAATATATGGATGATTATTTCTATATTGTTTGTCCTCTGTAATTGAAAATAATATTTCTGAGAAAGTTGCTAATCACATATCTAACTGCAGCTACAGAGCTAGAATTTTAGTGCATGTTTACAGAGGGATTTGCTATTCAGGGAATATTTACAGTATCTTATCTATTTCTCAATATAGCTCAGGTGATTATGTGCTATTATTTCTTCTATGCTTTTACCAGCAAGGAAACAATTCAAAGATGATAGAAGACCCCCAAACAGAATCCAGGAAACCAAAGTTTTTGGTACCATTGTGACTCTGCAAACCATACCTATGCATGATTGTTCAAAATTGTTATCCACAATGCTGTGTTCAGTATCTTACTCAAGGAGTGGTCATTCGTATGAAATACAAAGCCTGTTTTTTAACAAACAATGGTGATTTTGTTGAAGTCTGTAAATCCTAAAATCATTAAGTTCTTCCAGCAATTATTTGATTGAGGTAATTGACTTATTTATTTGAGAATTTCAGAATCAATTACAGTTTACAAATGTAAGCAAAATTTATAGCCAATAATCAGAAAATAACATTCACTAAAATATGTTTATTAAAAAATTATTTATTTATAAACTTAATAGAGTTTAATTAAGACACACTATGCAGTGTGTGTACATTGACAATTTTCTTACATTTTTAACAAATAAGGGTATAAGTTAAGTATATTACTTGAGGCTAGAAAAATACTGGAAAACAGTGATGTCATTTCATACGATGACATGTGTATATTCATAGTCTCATATGATTTCACTGCTATAAGAAAACTGAAAAAAATTTCATCATGGCATTTTGGCAAGATAAGAAAAAAGTTATTTATTTCATTTCTTTCATATCACTTTACCTAAGTAATATTTATTGAGTGTTTTAGAATAATTAATATTGGAAAAGAGTTCAAACAGATGAATATACTAGAAATTCCTATTATACCTTAATCCCAAATGGCAGTAAAGCATCTGTAAGGTATACAATAAGAGGAAAATTCACAGCAGCTCCAGTGCCTGACCATGCTGCACAGCTCCAATTCACGCTCAAAACACCCCTGTAGTTATAAAAAAGCAAAATTAATAGTTACACACATGTGCTAAAACAAGAAATCCTACTGGTCAAAAATAAAAGGATGAAATCATTTCTTTGTCATTGCTTGTTGTGAAGCAGAGAGGCATTTCTCCCTTGCCCCCAGGAAATTTTGATGAATAAATAAATATATATATATATATGTATATATATATATACATACATATATATATATATATATATATATATATATATATATATATAGAGAGAGAGAGAGAGAGAGAGAGAGAGAGAGTCTCACTCTAGCCCAGGCTGACCTGGAATTTACTATGTACTCTTAGGTTGTCCTTGGACTCACATTGATCCTCCTACCTCTCTCTACCTCCCACGTACCAGGAATACAAGTGTGTACCACCATGCCTGACAGATACAGATATATTTTTGATACACACATTGCATTTCTCTTCTTCTGTTTTAACATTTCTAAACAGTTGGGACACAGACAGAAAATATGAAGGTGCTGAGGGAAATGCGCATGATCTTTGAGCAGAGTCGCAATAAATTTAGTGCTGTGGATGAGCCAGTGAGAAACAGTTGGTGGGATATGCTGACAGGTAACTCCAATTTAACTGGCTCCATGATATTAAATGATTGAATGAGAGCTCAAGACCACCTAATCCAAATCGCAGAGGTGTATTTAAATCCTGCTCTGTAGACATAGACCAGGAATGGAATCTCAGTGACACACATAACAACACACATAACAACTCATGGAAAAATATGGAATGTGGCTATATTTCTTCCAATTTAAAAAAACTAATGGAAGATGTTAAAATACTGTTGATCATCAAATAATATGCAAGAATATATCATCATCCAGAAAATGTAGAAAATCAGAGGAATAGAATTTTTAAGAAGTTAAAATATGAGAAGAGCAGCAGAAGAAAAGAAATAAGTGAAATTACGATAGTAAAACTAACATCTCAACTATGGATACTAAAAGATGAAATTGAATCAGTATGTATAGGGAACACTTTATCCCAGAATAATAAAGAAATGGGAATCTATGAAAGAAGTTGATTTAAAACAATAAGGAAAAGATGTTGTTATCAAAGTACAATAGAGATTAATTGAGGGGGTGAAGTGGGGAGGGAATTACAATGGTTTATTGTCTACAATTATGAAAGCTGTCAATAAAAAGTCATAAAAAAACCAGAAACTGAAAAGAGAGAGAAAGAGATACTAGGAAGAAACCTTTCACACTTAGAAACATAGTTAAATTTGAATTAAAAACAAGCAGAAAAAAATCAGGTTACCTATAGATAAACAAAATTAGGAAATTAGTTCTGGCTTGCAATTTCTGACTCCCGTTATTGAACACCACAAAACAGGAGTCCTCAGAGTTAATAGTTCACAGAAGTCTTTGGGGAAATATTTGTGATTGCAATGTGAAAACATTTCAAGATTATAATAATATGTGAAAAAGCTATTCTCAGGTATGTACAGCAGGATAAATTTAGAATTCATTTTCCTTCTAAGGAAGGCCTATTGGAGAACTATTCCAAGTCAATTGAAAGATGAATTAAGATTATAAACTCAAGAAAGGGAAATCAGGTATTGGATAATGTCTTTCTTAGGGCTGAAATCTAACCTTAGGTAGAGTCCATGCATGATAGACAGTTGTCTATATAGCTAAGTGGTCGAACACTTACCTACAAGTGGAATGCCTTTGGTTCTGTTCCTAGTAACACACACACACACACACACACACACACACACACACACACACACACCACAAAGCTATGACTCTGAGGACTCAAATCACTATTACAAATATTATGTTCAAAAATGAGCCAAAAAATAAATTGCAGAAATCTCAAGTAAAAAAAAAAAAACAAATCCTACAACTATATTGAGAATCCAATTTTAGTAATTCCCACAAGCTATTGTTAGCATTTAAAAATACTCCCCATCCCCTTTTTTTCGAGGTAGGGTCTCACTCTAGCCCAGGCCGACCTAGAATTCACTATGCAGTCTCAGGATAGCCTTGAAATCATGGCCATCCTTCATACTCTGCCTCTGTGCTGGAATTAAAGGCATGCACCACTACGCCTGGCTCCTTTTTCTTTTAAAATCATTTTTAAGTACCAAAATATATTCTTATTGAGAAAAGTATACCAAATCCTATTGCTATGTAAAGAATTAAGGTGCAACTTCCTGCCTTAAACCCCCTGGCATCTAAAGTGTAGACTCACAGAATACAGTTTAGAATATAGCTTGTTTTTAGAGCTGTAAGGTGTTAAGTCGAATGCAAGATAGTACATATAGATATGTATATACTCATAGATGTATGGTGAATAAATTTATATGAACTGTTGGTAAATTATATTTATATATCATGATCTTTCTAAACAATATCTCTATGTGACATAAATTTGTAACAAATTATGACATATTCTTACAGATTTGTAATTTATTTTCTATTCTCAAAAAGTGATGATGAACACTTCTCTTCATCAGATAGCATTATTAAAATATATATTACACACTATTGATATTTTTATTCAACAACTTTGCACATTGAATTCTAGATTATCTCTAAATAGTTATTATTAAGGTAATGAATGGTGCAATAGACATTCTCGAGCATACATCTCTGCCCACATTTCAGTGTTTTCAGAAGGCATGACTCTAGAAATACAATATTTGTTTTCATGAATATGGAAATTTTTATTTTGAACAACAGCTCTTGGCTCTTTCTCAAGAAATTCAGTTTCAACCTAAGCTAGGGCCCTTACACTAAAATTCACAAAGAGAGTGAAATTCCCATAAGGTAATTTGCTTGTATTTCCTAAGTAAGGACCTCCAAAATCACAGCATTAGCTTCTAGAAGCTTCCTTTCCCACATGCTTGGTAGCCCTTTGTAAAATTTTACAGGTACTAGTCTAGATCAGTTAAATATGTAGGTGTTTTTTGAAGTTGTTGCAGGTACAGTAGTCCCCGTGTGAAATCTTGAGATCATTATTTACAAATATTTATAAAATAGACCAGGAAGAACAATCTCACTTTGGGAAAACTTGAGAAACTAAATCAAGGAACAGTAGAATTAAGACCCAACAGAGTGAATCATGGCAAAATGCATAGTCTAGGAAAACGGATATAATACGCAAAATGAGAGAAGACTTTTAACCTGTTTAGTCAGTCTCTTCCAAAGGGTCTGCATGATCATCACAAACACAAAGTCAATACCTGACGACATGAAAGACGAATACACAAGAAAAACCAACGACACACTTGTGAAAATTAAAGACAAAAGTGCATTCCAATTAGTACTAGTGGTGCCAAGGAGTTGAATTGAAAGAAGGCAAGTGGGAAGACAAGAACTCAAACCTCAGGAGATAAATCTTAGAGTTGACGTTATTGAAACAGTGGAGACTAAGATGATAAAGGTGATCTGAAGAGGATTGGGTATCCAGCTCAGTTGTAGACTGTTCAAAGGCCTGAGTTCCAGCCCCAGCTTTACAAAGGTTTAAGGGTTACAGATGTGAGACATACATTTAATGAACTGAGAGCCAAATCAAGGGGCTTTATTAGAAAAGAAGCCAGATATAACGAATCAGAACTTTCTTGGTGATGTTTATATAAATCTACATTGATAATTATGTAACTTTTAGTAATAATGCATTAAGGTAGAAGACAGTAATGTTTAACACTAGCCACTACTTCTTTTATTGGAATAAATGCTTCATTCCTCTTTATTTTATTTTATTTTTTGAGATAGGGTCTCTAGTCTGTAATTCACTCTGTAGTCCCCAGGCTGACTTCAAACTCACAGCAATCCTCCTACCTCAGCTTCCCAAGTGCTGGAATTAAAGGTGTGTGCCACCACTCCCCGCCTTGAAACAACTGTTTGAATAACAGAGTCCGTAAATCCTAAGGTTTCTTGAGGAAGCAACTGTGGTTCCATAGTGAAACTGAATGTTGGTCCTTCACATAATGAATAATACCTATCTGAAACCAATAGCAACCATAGTACAAAAGACTATATTCCAATAAGATGATGCAAAAGTTTATCAGAGAAGACAAAAAACCCTTACCAGTGCTATAATTATATAACCCTTTTTGGACATTAAGATAAGAAACAAGAACTAAAGGTTTAAGCAAAGGCAGAGCACAATTGTTTTGTTATTCAAAGATACACCCCTGTAACCAAAAAAAAAAAAGTTAGCAGAAGCAAAAGAAAATTTGTTATTAAATATCCAAATAGTAATATAAAAGAAATACAACACAAATGTCACCCCCCCAAAAAAACAATTGTCTAATGGTAAAGGTGACTATTTTTTCTGAAATACAAATTGAGTTTGATATCTTTATATGTGTACATATATATATATATTTCTATATATTTTCACATGTGCATACATATGTGAATATAGACATAATATTTAAACAAAATTTCTATTCCAAAATCATGTTTTACCTAATTACCTTGTTTCACTTTGTAGTTGTTAAAATAATATATGGTTATGGTGTTATGATTATTTTTCTCCGAGAATACAGGAAGCCCCATGGAAGGTATTTGCTTTTGCACTATTGTACCTGCTGGGTGACCCTTTACAGCACACTCAGTAAACAATTGTGACAGCAATTGTTGCAACCCAAAGGAAAACATGCCAACTAGAGAAATACCTTCATTATTGTTGACTAACCTGCATTTAGCAAAAGTGATGATCCAATCTATTTGAAGAATAATTCATTTGGGGTTTTAATGTATCTTTTGTTTTAAAAACCAGCAGAATAGTCTGCTACACCTAGAAGAAATAAGAGTCACTAAGAATATACTGCAGAGAAGAAAGTTGAGATTTTCCCCTAGCAGGTACTAAAGTAACATCCTCATTTGTGCCAAAATTAGCAGATAAATCAATGAGGCTTAATAAATATCACCCAAATTGATTCTAAGTAAAATAACTGCTGGGCAAAAAATATTGGGCCAAAAGAGAGATCACAAATAGTGAGTAAAAAGTACAATTCAATAAAGGAGATTAGAAAAATGGGTGTTATCAATATGTTTATTAATAGAAGTATAGATATCCTGAATAATTAAACATGGATATTTTATATAAAATAAAAATGTAGGATAGGTATACTCTCTTTTTTTCATTTCTTGATGTAGAACTTTTATGTAAAATATAATTAAACACTGTGTTGGGCAGTCTCCATCACTATGCAAAAAAATGCCCAAGATAAACAGCCTAAAAAAGAAGAGTTTTATTTTGGCTCATAGTTTCAGTCTAAGATTGGTTTCCCCTATTGTTTTGGGCTTGCAGTGAGGATACACAACATAGCTTAAATGGTCCAAACCTGTTTTCCTCATAAAGTTAGAAAGAAAAACACAAAACAAAAACAAAATGAGAAGAGAGAGAGAGAGAGAGACAGAGAGACAGAGAGACAGAGAGAGACAGAGAGGTAAGCTATATAAAATGCCAGAATTCAAGTCTCTTCAAAGGAACAGCCTCAGTGACCTAGTTTTTTTCCATTAGGTCCCTCCTTCTATGGGCTCTGCTTCCCCCACATAGTGCCACATCCTGAGGACCAAAGCCTTCGTGGTGAGCCATTGGAGAATACTTCACACTATAACAAGTATCAAAGAAGAAGCGGGGAGAAATTCATTTTCATTGAAGATTCAGGAGCTACTACCCTTCATGTCAAATCCAATTTTAAAAATTAAATAATGATGATCATCAAAATAAAAATATGGACCAATAGTAACGGCAAATAATTTGACACATAAAAAGGTTCACAGCCAGTGCTAGTTGGTGCAGGCTGAAAGTCCAGCTACTTAGGAGGCTGAGGCAAGAAGACCTGGAGACCAGAGCTGATTCAAGGTCAACCTGATGAGTCAATTTGACCTTATCTCAAGTAAGAGTAGAATGAGAGCTCAAGGTAGAGCACTTGCCTAGCATGCACAAGGCCTTGAGGTCAATCACCAGTGCTACACACAAAAAGAAACAAAGGATTTATGTATTCAAGAGAATGTATAGAATAACTCAGCAATGGGGTATACCACTTTTAATATGCCAACGAGTAAAGGGCTTTTGGACTTGTAGATATTTAGTCATGCCTCCTGTGTGAAGACTGAAAGCATATTGATAACTTTACACAACCAAATTGTGTAGATTCGTAATTAAATTTCATGCTAATGAAACAAGGCAAAAGAATGAAAATGTTGGAAAAATCAGAATGGCACTCACTGAGATGAAGGAAGTCTCCACTAGACAAGGCAATTGAGTTCTTGACTAGTAGAATTATCCCTTCAGTTTTAAGTGCTATACATGATGTACCCACCGTAGAGACAACATAGCGTTAAGGTACACTTGAATTATTAGTACATTTGCCATGGCTTTATTACGTCTTGACGATCCACAAAACAATAATGAGAGCCCTGATTTGTAGGGATTGTTGCAAGGCTATAATGATATAATATCACCTTGGGTGACTTCAGAATCCTAATGTGGAATTGCCGAGAGACACATGGTACTCTGATCATCATATGGTGTTTTCATCCCTTAACACAGATGTTAATAGCATAATGTGAAATGATATTATCATATATCTTATATGAGGAGAAATCATATGCTATTTATGTAGAATTTTATAAAATCGGTTACATAAATATGCAAATATTTATTAATATGCATTTGGGGCACGTATAAATCATTTTATCTACATGATATATTTGGAGACATTTCATATTATTTTGTAATTTTTCTACCATTTTCAAAATGTGCTACAATTACCATGTCCTTTATAATAAGTACATCATTAAATATTATTTTTCAACTCTTCCAAAGTGAAGAAGATAAAACTAATAGAGGGGCTATGAATAGAACGGAAGGAAGCCTAACCTAACGAAAAATTGCTCAGGCCTACATCTCCCTGTCCAAGTTACTGGTTCTTTCTCACACTGAACTGTTGATCAAAGAGACCCATGAGGTCTCTAAATCATGACAGACTTCTATCAAAGCTCTTGGATACCTGCCCAAGGCCTAAGGTAAGACCCTATTACTGAAGAAATCACCAAGTGTCCTCAAACAACACCAAGAGATCCTTCTAGATCTAGAATGGTAACCAGCTTCCAGATGGTAGCATGTGTAGCACTGGAAGGTGTTGCATGAGCTGCCAGGGGAAATTGGCCCATGATATTAGGAGAAAGCAGAGACCAGGGGCTCCAAGGGGAAATTCCCACTACCAGAGAGCTACAGAGAAGCTACACCCATTAGAATCTTGCCAAAATTGAAATGTTGTCTCATTTAACCTATACTGATCTCATCACTCTCCAATGGAGATTCTGTTTATATTTTTCAGAATGCAGCGAGAACCGTGGACAACCCAATTCCACCAATCCATGGGATAATGGCTGACATCCTGGCAGGAGATGAACCACCCCCGGCCTATCACACAGGGGTGGAATGAAACCTATGAGAAAGTGATGAGATAAACTCATAGCAAGTCAGATAACCCATGAAAGGTCAATGGAGACAAACACCAATGATACCCATCACAAACCAAAGCAGAAGTCCAGAGACCCTTGAGATCTCAACAATAAAGCAGACTTAAAATTCACCCACCATGACTCAGGGAACTAAGGGGAAGAGGGGGCAGAAAGAATGTAAGAGCCATGGAGGGGGATAATTTCCAGAGACATTGCCCCTCTCAGCAATGATCCACAAAGGGGGAAGAAAAAAAAACAACAAAACTGGCTACCTGTGGTGCAGTTCATAACCCCCTACCCTATAGACAGATCCAGCATGTGCACGGAGGGACCCCAGTGGGTAGGGGACAGAGAGGAGGGAAATGGAGGCACCATCACAAGATTTGCTCATACAATGTATATACTTTTGATAATAAAGATATTTTTTGTAAATACTTATTCATGATAAAGATATTAGAAAGTTCCCTTGTTCCTATCTTCCCAGATTAGAAAGGAAGGAAAAAAAAGTAAAAAACAAACAAACAAACAAACAAACAAACAAACAAACAAAAAAACCAGAATGCGATCCTAGATGTCCCATGGGATTTGTTCAGTTAGCATGAATTTGCAAACCCTAAGTAGATTACAGATTTTAAGTGCCATTCAGGTCCAGGCCATTCTGTTTGTTCTTCCAAACTATGTATTTAGGCTCCTCACCAAATTAGAAATGGTCTTGGACTGCCAAATTGAGGTTCTGTATCCATTAAATTGAACACTGCCTGAAGCTCATATTCTCCCAAATGGTGCAGCAGGTATTCTGGACGTACATTTCTGTATACACCCTGATGATGGGAAGGTGGGACACTCCACTTGATTCATTAGTTCAGTACAAGTTATTCAGCATAATTCACAGCACTTAGCAGAGCATATGTTTTCATAATATTCTAAATCTAGTGCCTACAGTCATAACTCTAGCAAATTACTACTGGCTTTCCCAGCACTGTCACTTTAAAATTGTGGTGGGGTTGTTTCTCTTCTCTCTAACTGGCCCACGTAGGAATTGATTTAGTGCAGTATTTTTATTGAGTACTTAATACATAATCTCGTGGTTCTTTGCACTGCTGTTGTAAAAGAGGTATCAGTACTTTCTGCTACATAAACTTGAACTTTGAACACAGTCAATTGAAAGCAAACATGCATAAACAGACATACTTTTGTGTACTTTTACCTTACATATGCCCTGTGCCTAATTCATTTTACCAAGTGGTAGAATTTGGTAGTAATTTTTAAAGTGAAAAGTATCAGGCTTAATTATTTATAGATCATAAATATTGTGTTTTTCATTCATCTTTTAAGTCATACATGCATATGTACATACATGTATGCATGTATATTTTTATATTGTAAAAATTGCTAGAAACATTAGATCTTTAATTCACTTTTACTGACAACCAGTGTGTTCCCCTGATGTCCAAGTTCAAAAAAAAAGCTGTCTATAAAGACATTTCCTGAGTATAAACTATACTAAGAATCATTCATCTTATAATCAGAAACCTAAGCTAATATGTTAAAATAAAAAGCCTGTTTATTCCAGACTTGCCCTTTCTTCTCAAATTGAAACCCATTGCTTGGTGTCATTTTAGATAGCTATTAAACTGACCAGAGTTTTCTTGAACTATTTCAAATTTCTTTTGTGAAATTTCCTATATGATCATTTTGTTTTATTTTCATGTTCCCCCTTTCTAAAAAATTAATTACTTTATTATGAATATTTATATCCATTGTATGAGCACTTGTGATAGTGCCTCCATTTCCCTCCTGTCTGTCCCCTACCCCCTGGGGTCCCTCCTCAGTGTGCATAATGCATCTGTCTATAGGGTAGGGGGTATGAACTTCACCAAAGGTAGCCAGTTTTATTTTCTTCCACTTTTGTGTGTTGTTGCTAAGGGGGGGCATGTCTCTGGAGATTCTCCCCACCATGGCTCTTACATTCTTTGCGCCCCCTCTTCCCCTGAGTTCCCTGAGTCATGATGGGAGAGTTCTAAGTCTGCTTTATTGTTGAGATCTCAAGTGTCTCTGGATTTCTGATTTGGGTCAGTGGCCTCTGCTTTCTCCAAATATCAGTGACCATTTTCTCCTGGCTGCTCATGAAACACCTTCCAGCACTACACATGCTACCATCTTGGAGCTGGTTACCATTCTGGATCTAGAAGGATCTCTTGGTGTTGTTTGATGACACTCTGTGGTTTCTTCAGCAGAGTGGTCTTACCTTAGGACTCGGATAGGTATTTAAGAGCTTTGACAGAAGTCTGTCACGTTTTGGGGACATCGTGGGTCTCTTTGATCAATAGCTCAGTGTGGGAAGGAACCAATAACAGGGAGATGCAGGCCTGAGCAATTTTCCTTGGGGTTAGACTTCCAATCTATTCATGGCCCCTTGTACCAGGTGGTGCCCTCAGCTTCCTCAGGAGCTCATTGTATGAAAGTTACAATTTTATGGTATTGATTCTTTATTTGTTTACTTTATTGTATGACTCCCCTCACCCTCTTATTCCCCCCAATTCTTTTTATCCCCTCATATAGTCTTTCAGTTCCCTGACAGGTTTTCTTAATGTTCATGGTTATGAGGGAGACTATGCAGCACTTGACTCTGTTCTTGTGTGAGGTCACTAAGAATAATCTGCCCTATATCCATCCACTTTTCTTTAAATTCCATTGTTATTTTTTTCCTTTTAGCTGCATATAATTCCACACTGTATATGAACCACAACTTTGATATCTATTCGTTCAGTGATGGGCATTTGAGTTGATTCCAATTCTTTACTATTATGAATTGAGCGCTATAAATATGGTTGAGCCGGCCAGGATGCTGGGGAAAAAGGAGCCCTCATTCACTGCTGGTGGGATTGCAAACTTGTACAACTACTAGGGAAAGCAGTGTGGAGGCAACTAAATAGGATGGACATAGAGCTACCAGCAGACCCAGCTATCCCTCTTCTACTGGGCATCTACCCCCAAGATTCCTTGTCGAAGCTCAGAGACATTTGCTCATCTTCCCCATTAGAGATGAGTTTATCAGTAAGTTTCACTCAACAAAGCCTACTCTGTATGTAGCCTTGGATAGTTATGCTATAGTTTCAGCTCCTGATATGTTATACATTGTTTTCCTTTTATTGACAACTTTAATACATGAACATGCAGTAATTTCATCCCTGTCCTAACACACTGTTTAAATGAAGTACAGGGGATGAAGCTCAGACTTTAAGAAAATGTCTAATTTCAGTGGAGAGCTTCATGCTCTAAAGTTGATCAGAATCACCCTGTTGGCATCTCTTTCTACTTAGGCTTAGAGGGGTCTCTGATGTTGGGCAAAGCCACAGTCTACCTAATAAATGAATTGTTAATTTAGTCAAAATTTATCTAATTTTGAAAACTTGTGCTTTCTTTTGGAAGAACTTCCTTCAGTCAGAGAAGGATAATTTAGAGAAAGGGCCACCTGTGATTCAGAGAAGGGGTTTGAAATGTGTAACCTAACGATGGTGGGCCACAGATTCAAAATTTTTCTTTTTTAAATTTTTCTTTTAGTTATATTTTAAATTCAAGTTGAAACATTTGAGTTTGCTTGGTATTATAATTGATGCATTATAAATAAAACTCATTGGCAGACTCATTCTCCACATAAACCTTTCAGATCTAAACTCTTTTGAGTACTATGAACTCAGAAATGAGTAGCTCTTGGTGAGTTAACTATTCCTCTTCCCAGATGCCTGGTTTCAATATGGTTTGATCTCTACTGTGAAGTATCAAGAACCATCATAATGTCGAATTTAGAGGTGGGACTTTGGGGAAGAGATTAGAATTAAATAAATTGATAAGCGTGGAGTTTCTGAGATTGACTACTCTGATGGCTTTTGAAGAAGAGAGAGACCAGAGGGGACATGAGCTTCCTTCTCTTGCCATATTATGACCAACATGGTATTGGACCCTGTCAATAAAAAGTCATGACTCATCCGTGGGTACCATGGGGAAGGAAGCAAGATGTTCCCCCTTCTTCCAGGAGGTGGAGATCTGCTATGGAATCAGAACTTCCACCCACAACCTGCAGTGACAAATACTGCTTGTTTCAGGTGTCAGAAGATCCGTGAGTGAGGGACACAGAGAGCAAGGTGACATTCCCATTCTCCTGCTGGAGCTATGTCAGAAGAATGCAGGGCGTGGTGGAGCACGCCTTTAATCCCAGCACTTCGGAGGCAGAGGTAGGAGGATCTCTGTGAGTTCAAGGCCACCCTGAGACTACATAGTGAATTCCAGGTCAGCCTGGGCTAGAGTGAGACCCTACCTCGAAAAACCAAAAAAAAAAAAAAAAAGAGTTAAAGAAGGTTTAACCATGGCTTATGTGGTTACTGGGTTCAACCAGACCTAAAGGTGGTGGCCCTGTGTGTGTTCTCTCTCTCTCTCTCTCTCTCTCTCTCTCTCTCTCTCTCTCTCTCATCTCTGCTTGAAAAATGAATAAATAAAATATTTTTTAAAAAGTCACCATAAACACTCTTCAATAAACAATTACCCGCATACATGACAATAACAGAAACAAAACTGCAGAAAAACAGAGCAAAGAAGTAGAAAGCATAAAGAAGCATATTGATATTTTATAATATCCAAAGTAAAAACTCACAGGGCAGATTTAGCAACGTAATGGAAGCAACAAGGGAAAAATTCACACACTGAACTGAAAGAGAAAAAGCATATAAATGATTGGTGTTGAACACAGAGAAAACAGGCTGAAGAAATGTTTAACAGAATCTCATGGAGGGAGCGGTAGGATTATCACAAAATATTATCAATCACCTTGTCAAATTTTGGGAAGAGAAGGCCAAAAGGCTTTCAAAGATATGATGGGTAAAGTTCTCTTTATTTGGCAATCCCAAATTAAAAACAAACCAACAAAAAACCTAAACTAAACTAAACTCCCATAGAATAATCGCATAGAAATTTATATCGAGACTCATCACAATGAAATTTCTGAATAAAAAAAGGAATATAATCTTGAGCTGTGCACACACACGTGCGATGTCAGTTCTTGGGAGTTTTAGGAGTCCACAGCCACCTCTGGATACATAGTAACTTTGAGGGCAGCCTGAGCAACTTGAGATGATATTTCCAAAAAACCAACCAAGCAAAACGAAAATAAATATCGGTAGCATAAAAATGTATTAATATGTTGTCTTGAGGTTGAAAAATATTTGAATGACGGAAATCTTCTCTGAACCCAGGGAGACTAGGAGGAAGTTTCACAAGCATCCCGGTGAATACTTTTTACAAGGGTACCATGGAGGATATTATTCTGCCTGATTGGGACACTTACTCTCTAACTAGAGTAACCATTACTCATGACATTGGAAGACTAAGATTAACAGATCAGAATAGAGAACTCAGAAGCAGACTCGAAATATGCCCAACTGATTTGAGAAGATAGACTTCTCACTGACTGGCACCATGGGAATTGGATATGCATTGTCAAAAAGTCAACCCTGACCTGTCTCGTTCCTTCTTCAAAAGATTCGTAACTGAAAATGGTTGACAGAATTCAATTTAAAATATATAATTTCAAATTTTAGAAAAAAATGTCAATTTAAAATCTAAATCTAAGGGAAGACATTTTTGCCTTGACAGTAAACTCATAAACCAAATAGCAACTATCAATTAATTAGACTTCATCAAAAACCCTTCTGTGAAAGATTCCATTAGATCTATTACATGGATGATAAGACAAGCTCTAGACAAGGAAAAAATATCTGAAAATCACCTGTCCGGTGAAGGACTGTTTTTTTTTTTTTTTCAGAATATGTGAAGGCCTATGAAAACTCATTATTAAAAATGTAATCCTGTTAAACAGGAAGGAATATATACAGAACGAAAATGAGTGCATGAAGGGAAAATCCACGTCATCCGTCACTAGGGAATGAAAACCAACCCTCTGAGAGCTATCACCATGTACCTATCAGAACAAGGTAAAAATAGTGACAGAAGCAAATGCTGGAGATGATATGGAAAAGCTGGGTCATTCTGGGTCCTGCCTACATTGACACTGAGACTGTACAAGGGTAATGCCACCTACGAAATAAAAAATTGGGCAATTTCTTAAAATAGCACGTCTCAGCAATGACACTCCTGTATATGGTCCTCACAGAAATACAAACGTGCTCACACAGAAATTTTTATGCAATATTTAAAACAGCTTCATTCACATTATCCCCCAAACTAGAAACTCCTCTAGCCCCTTCTTCAGATGAATGGATGAGTAAACAGTGCTGAAACACACTGGAATATTAGTTAGCAATAAAAACGGACAGACTCCTGTTCCATGAAGAAATTTGGATGATTAGCCAGAGATTAATTACACTAACTGAAAAAAATCCTATAATTCCATGTAGGTAACATTCACCTACATGAAATGGAAAGAAATTCTCAAAATGGAAAAATATGGTGGGTTAATTTAGACAAGAAGATGAGACGAAAGGTCAGTGGATGTGGTTATGTAAAACCAATCAAAAGAGACCCTTGTCTTTACAGAAACACATATCTTGACCAAATTAATGTCAAAATTCTGGGTGTCAGATTGTGCACAAGTTTAAAATACTGCCATTCGGGTAAACTGGGTCAGGGAAATGTTACATTTTGCTGCTACTATTTCTTCTAGCTGTGTGTTAATGTGTGATCATCTCAAAGTAAAAGGAAGACAGGAAGTCATCCTCAAATACAAGCGAAAGAAAACAAAGCAAAGCCAAAAGGGATGGACAGTTTCCTTAGGTTTCCAGTTTGATTTTAATCAACTGCAACTTGATTTTTATATGTAGGTCAGGGAGACTCTCTAGTTATCCTGGCAAGATTTCTTCCTTTTCTTTTCTAGGATTGTGTCCTTTGGTCTTGTAATGGAACTCACTGAGTTCTGCAGAACTGCTCACCAGTTTTTCCAGATTAATATTTTGACATGTCCTTTTAGGACTGCAGACCTGTTGTTTGGGCTTTCGAGGGTTCCAGCCTCTTGCTTGTCAAACAGCCAACAACATGACCAGCTCCATCAGGGCATGCCCTTGTCAACCTCCCCTGTTTGTTGATATTTATATTTACGATGCAGGCACGTTTCTGAAGAGGCTCCATTGCTGCTTCCTGATGTTAGCTGGGAGAAGCCAGATGATGGGGAGGGAAGGAGGCAGGGCTGCTGGGGGATTTATTGGAACAGCACACCGAAGAGCAAGCTCACTACCGAATAGAGGATATTGATAAGAGGACGAGATTCGTTTGAAATCACTAAAACTCAGTTAGGGGCATATTGTATTAAGTGAAATGCCATTACTGAAGGGCCCAGGGAAAGAGTGGATGCCAAGTCATGAGAGCTTTTCAGCTCACTGGAAGGCAGCCATTGCCCCTCCACACTGCATTTGATGGCTTGGAAGAAGAGATAATTTCTGCCTAGATCATAAAGGGACTTGAAAATGTCTCAGTCCCTAGGAGCTGGGGCTCAAGCTGACTTGTCCCCAAATGACAACATGCAAGAGAGGAGCCTGTGCAGTGTAGAGGTAGATGGATAGATGAATATATATGCATTTCAACTTTCCTAAAAAGCTTTTTCTCACTGCGAATGTGATTCTTGGTGTATTTAAAACTAGCACACGGAGGGTCATCATTTAACTCTGAGACATTTTTTCCCTCTGCTTGTAAAGCATCTTACTTTTAGTAGAGAGAACAGCAGACCTCTGGTTTCTATAATGTATTTGAACAGTTTTTATAGAAAGACTCCCTGAATAAGATAACTCAGCAGCTGGGGTGCTCGTGCAGGGAGGGAATGTGAACTGACACAGTCAGAGTTCAAGGTCAGAAGTTCTGCTTTCTTCTAAACAGCCGCCTGGGTCTTCCAGCAAAGGTTGTTTGAGGTTTCTGTGCTTGCTGTCTCTCATGCTGCCCTTGCACTGTTAATCCTCCAGAGCAAGGACGGACTGTAAACACAAGTCCATTTCAGTGATGTGTATAAATCTTGTTCAGGTTATCCAGGCTAAGGCAGCCCTTATCTAACAAGCTCCAGAACAGACTTTCAAAAACACTTTTCACCTGTGACAACAGTAACCCAGTTTTGTCCTCGCCAACAATGGAATAAATGTGATATCTCATGTCAGCTAACTCTGCGTCTTACTTATGCTGAATTCTTCTGGGGGCAGCACTTGAGTGTACTCTTTGCTTTGGGATTGTATTCTAGCCCAAAGTCCTGGAACAGGATTTCTGAGAAAAGGAAAGAGATTTTTTTCCTTATGAGTAAAATGCTATAATGATGGGGTAGAAATGAATTATTGTCTTACTTCCATTTTGCTATGCTGTATATAAATCAGCAAAAAATGTGCTTTGAAACCATGATAATAAGTGTGTTGGAACTTGTCAGAACCTCTTTGAAATAACACGAGATGGTTCAGGTAGTCAGCAAACAGGAACACCTGCTGGTTGGAGGAACATCAAGGTTATTTACTGCTTGTTGAGGGCTTCCACCTAAAATAAACTCGTTTTTGAGGGTATGCATAGGGTTGTAACACAGTTAATAATGCAAGAGAAGATGCTGATGTCTGCAGCAACAAATACATATGTATCACTCTTTCTGTGAAACAAATAGCCAGCAACATTAAACAAATACATTTAAAGCTGGCCACAAGTTTTACAGTGAAAGTAAGAAAAAGAATTTGCTTCTAATACATTGTTCTACATATGGCAAAATAGATTAAATGTGCACATACAGGTAAAATCATTAGAGATATGATTTAGTAAGCATGTGATCTGATGTATCAAATGTCTCAATTTTGAAACAATCAAATACACTTTTTAGTCATTAAATTTCAGTTTAAGCAAGAAAAGAGAGAGAGAGAGAAAGAGAGAGAGAACCCTCTAATTTAGGCTTTACATAACATCTAATTTGGAGCTATCTTACTACTGTCCTAGAAGATTTCTTCATTTGATGGATACACTCTTAGTCCAGACAAAAAGGTGGGTGGTGACCTGCACGGAGAGTTTTAGTCCAAAGACCTCAGCCTCTTTGGTCTCTGGGTGTTGGCTTTTGTCTAGAAGATTATAATATTAGGGAGACAGTTAAATTCATTCAGGCAAGCCCACGCTTAACTGTCATTCCTTTGGGGAGCTTTCTCGGATATCCCTAAGCAGACTCTCTCCTTCCACCTTTCGGCCTGCACACATTACTGTCCTTGTGAACACTCGGTAGCAGCTATTTCTTGAGGTTAGAATGATCAACTTCAAAAGGGGAGGAACCATATGACTTTCGTTCCCAGTGCCTCAGACAGTATTTGCTTTGCACATGATTTTAAAGAGTCTTGAATGAATAGGTGAATCAATGAATGATAGGAGATGCTGAGAAAATACATTTATAGTTTTCATCACGGAACAGCAAAATAGCAATTAAGAAAAGAGAAGATAATTGCCAAATTTCCCCCTTTTACCTGATTTGTGATATAATTTAGGGAGGGTTAGAATTAGGGTCCTGAAATGCTATGATGATGGATTTTCTCATACCCTGAACCATGCTAGAAATTTCTCTTCCCCATCAGTATGCCATCCAGAAAATACCATCTTTAGTTCAAAGTCTACCCACTCACTAAATAATCTCTTATACATAACTATTCACAACTCAAAGGAAACTGACTTGTCTTCTATGGAGGCAAAATATATTAGCCTTATGGTACAGACCAGGACATCTGTGTTTCTAGAAATGCACTTTTGTTGCCTTCAATGTAGAGCCGACGCATTCTCTGAGGCGGTTCATACATAGACCTTGTTTAAGGGCCCCAGTGTTAAGTAAGTAGTTTGATTCCCTCAGATTCAGTATTCCCCCACATCTAATAGGAATATTGGAGGTGCAGAAATATTGCACTACTTACCAGTCATCTAATTTCTTTCTTAGAACAATTTCTGCTAAAATTTAAAAGATAAATATTACAGGTGAACACCCCATGTTAATAACCAAAGTGTGTTGGATATTTCATTGTTCTGGTTAATTGAGAGACATCATTTCCAAGAGAGCATAGAAGTTTTTTTTGAAATTTAGCTCTACTATTTCCTAGCATAGGCATTAAAAAAAAAAAACTTGTCTGGAAGTCAGAATCTTCATTTTAAGAAGCATCTAGGGCTAGAGAGATGGCTCAGTTAAGGTGCTTGCCTGCAGAGCCTAGTGACCCAGGTTTGATTCTCCAGTACCCGGGGAAAGCCAGAGGCACGAGTCACATGCATCTGGAGTCCTTTTGCAGTGGGGTTGGAGGCCCTGGCAGGCCTGTTCTCTCTGTCTTTCTTCTTCTTCTTCTTCTTCTTCTTCTTCTTCTTCTTCTTCTTCTTCTTCTTCTTCTTCTTCTTCTTCTTCTTCTTCTTCTTCTCCTCCTCCTCCTCCTTCTCCTCCTCCTCCTTCTCCTCCTCCTCCTCTTCTTCCTCTTCCTCCTCCTCCTCCTCCTTCTTCTTCTTCTTCTTCTTCTTCTTCTTCTTCTTCTTCTTCTTCTTCTTCTTCTTCTTCTTCTTCTTCTTCTCTCTCTCTTCCTCTCTCTGACTGAAAATAAATAAAAATGAAAATATTTTTAAAAGTGGCATCTATTTTCAGTGTGGTCTCAAGTCATATCCAACTAAAGCAAAAAGGAGCTGAATACCTCACACACATTTATAAAATATTCCTTTATTTTTAAAAATTTATTTGAAATCAGAGAGAGAGAGAGAGAGAGAGAGAGAGAAAATGGTTACATCAGCACTTCCCACCACTGTGCACCACTTTGTGCATCTGGCTTTACATGGGTACAGGGGGAATTGAACCCAGGTCAGTCATTAGGTTTTGCAGGCAAGTGCCTTAACCACTGGGCAATCTCCCCTGCAGCCTCCCAATTTTTTAACCAAGTATAAAAATAAAAAGTTAATGGAAGTTCTTCAATTAGAAAAGTGTGACAATATTAACTCATAACATTGCCCTGTCTATTCACGCTCCACCATAAACCTCCAGAAACCTACTCAGGGAACATAATGGCCACAAGTCACAGAACCTTTCCCTGAATGAAAATTATTGTTCTTTTCTATAAGGTACAGTCATAAAGCAACAAACAATATCCCATGCTTAAAATTCTGTTATTTGGATCATTGTGGATTCCTTCACATTAATTTTGATTTTT
>PVHP010018269.1:0-33397 GCA_004024765.1 Zapus hudsonius | reverse complement strand
GAGAGAGAGAGAGAGAGAGAGAGAGAGAGAGAGAGAGAGAAGGCACCAGGGCCACCACCTTGTGGATCTGGCTTATGTGGGTCCTGGGGAATTGAACCTGGGGTCTTAGGCACTGGAGGCAAGTGCCTTAACTGCTGAGCCATCTCTCCAGCCCCCATATGCACTTTTATGACCCCCATTGTAGCTCAGGAAAAACTGAGGCTCAGAGATCATCTCAGCTCTTTCTCTTTGCCAGTTTGAGTTGGGTTCTTTCCCATCCTCATTAGCCCAGTGATTTTTGTGGAAAAAAAAATGCCAGGGTGGGTTAGAAAGCAATGGGCTGTTGGAGATGGAAAGAAGCTATTAGGTTGGTGGAGGCCTGGCTATTCTCTGCTGAGAAGAGTCCTTTTGTAACCAACGAAAGGTTTGGGCTGCTGTGTGATGAATGGAGCTTCTAGGCAAGGGAAAGGCGGTATGCTCCAGGGATGCTGGAGCAAGGTAACCAGGCTTGAAGGGGGAAGGCCTGAGTTCCTACTGGACCCCAGCATTTCCTGGTATGTGATCTGGGCTCGGCACTGCACCTCTCTCTCTCTCAACACATTTTGTAGGGTTGATGCCAGGCTTTGGATAACGCCTGGAATTTTCTTGCCAGTGTCTGAACTGAGTCCCAGGCGTCATGCATGGGTCCAGGCCACATGCCCTGGCTGCTGAAAGTTCTCCACTTGTATTCAGTCAAGTGACCCTCCCAACGACCCCAGGAAGTGGGGTTGGCAGGGCCTGGCACAGAGGTGATGAGCAGCGAGTTGGTAGCTTTCTCTCTGGAGTAGCGCCTTCGTGGTTTTTTTCCACATCTGCATGCCACCTATGCTATTGACTTAACATTCCTCTTTAATTTCACTCACTTACAAAAATAAAACCCTTCATGGCACTTATTTAAAAAAAAAGAACTCTCAGAGAGCCACTTCAAGCCAGCAAACCAGTGTGACTTGCTATGCACAGAAGTGAGCGAAACACATGAATGTAATGACCAAGAAGCCTCGTGACCATCCAGCTCAGACCATTGAAAGCCTTGAGTCTGAGGCCAGGGTCATTGAAACGAGGGGTAAATGAGAGAATTATTAAGGATTCATGGGGTCCTCATGGAGACAACGGAAGTACATGGACTGAAAGAAACCTGAAAAACACGAGCAACTTCCTCAGTTTCCCTTTCCTTGAAGCCTTGTCATTCTGATATTCAGTTTTCCTAATTTCTAGTAATTGGAAGATTGTGATTGGTCAGTAAGAGGCTGTGTGTTAAAGCTGCTGCAGAGTTCCCAGATCCTGAGAGTCTGGATCAAATTGAGAAAGCTATCTTTGCCTCAAAAATATTTATATTTATTTATGAGAGAGTATATGGGCACACAAGGGTTCCCCTCGGCACTGCAAAAGAACTCCAGACACATGCACCACTTTGTGCATCTGGCTTTATGTGGGCCCTGGGGGATTGAATCCAAGCCTCTAGGCTTTACAAGCAACAGCTTTAACTGCTTAGTAATCCCTCCAGCTCATCTATTTTGCAGGCTTTCTCTCTGACATGGCCTGACAGCCATGTCTTCTCAGTTCTTCTCCCCTACATTCCCTCCAGAGTCGGAGTTCCTTTCTAGGCCTCACTTTGCTCATCTTTAAAATGGGTAAGATGTCAGCCATCTCACCAAATTACAATAGAGGCAACAACACACTGTGTCATTGGCCAAGTTTCCCACACATGTGAGGCCCTGTTTCTGTTCTCTGTGACTCCCTGGCATTGGCTCATTTCCAAATGCTCTGGGGTCATTCAGACTGCCCACAGGGGAGCAGGGGAAATGATCTTCATGGGAGCCCACAGGAAAAGTCACGAGTGGATGTGCCTGCCATCAAGGGGAACGCTGTGGGTTCCAGCTGAGGCAGCTTCTGTTTTTAGCTGGAGCTGGTGCTGCTGAGCCCCGGTGTGGAAGGAAGGAACGCAGTGCAGAAATAGCCCGTCCCAGGGGCTGCCCAGGAGAAGGGCTTATTTTGACTCAGGATGCTGCAGAAGCTGTGGCAGGCTTGTCAAAATACATCTGCCTCTTCATGGGCTGCCCACGGATCCCCAGACTCAGCCAGGACCACAGTGCGCCTGCCAGACGCTCACATCTGGAACATGACCCTGGTTGCTGAGGACAGCACTTCTGGCTTTGGTTCCAAGGGCATCCCCTTCCTGAACCCTTCCCACTCTGGTCTGGAGCTCTGTTCACCTCTATGGTCCCATCACAGCACCTGGTGAGTGGAGTTGCATCCTCAGCTACCCCTCTGCACACTGGCATAGGGGCTGTGGTGACAGGTACCCCTGTCCCACAGGCAGACAAGCTGAGGCCCAGAACACCACTGATTTGTTGTGATCAAATACCCCTCTGGCCTGTGCTTTCCCTTCTCCCAAGCCCCCTCTGGACCTTGATGCTGTATAAGCTCCCCTCTGGAATATTCTGTCTCTTTTTGTGACCTGCCCCAATTGGACTTGGTACAAATTAACCAGGGCCATTATTTCTCTGCCTAATTATTTGCCCTGCTCTTCCTGACTGAGGTTCAGGGTCAAGCAGATGGTGACTAAAGAAACAGATGCTGGAAGGTACTGGTGTGCTTCGTGAAGGGAGCTGCAGTTCAAACCCAGGAGGACACTTCCAGGGAGACAGACCAGCAGGCTCACAGCCTCCCCAGTGCCACAGCCTCCTGTCTGCATGTGAGTTGCTGCGAGATGGACCTGCTTATCCCCCGGGAATGTCACAGGCAGTCGTAGCTCTGGCTCCTCAAGTTCAAATCCCTGCCTAGTTTGAATACATCTCTGGACTCCTGACCTGGGGACCGCATCCCTCTCTCTCCTTCTGCCCCTTCTGCAGCCATTTCTGTCTGTCTAGGCATCTCTCAAGCCTCTTCCTGGCTCCCTCAGCCTCATCTGCATTCTGCCCCTCCCAGGAGGCTGCTCCAACAGCCTCTGCCAGCCCAGCTCTGACCCTGTTGAGGTCACCATTTCTAGGAGGCATTATTTGCCAAAGTGGGTTGTGCAGGTCTTAGGTTGGGGGAAGGAGGTGCTTGATCATGAGTGAGCATCACTGGGTAAATAAATCAAATAGATCTGCTCTTGCAGGATTTCTCAGGGCCATGTAAGTGCTACTACGGACTGTGATTCCCAGGAAAGTGACTCAGTGTGTGACATTTCTAGAACTTACTTGCTCATGAACCTTCTGACATGAAACACGAAGGGGAGGGACATCGTGAGGAGATGCTGGTTTGCTGTCCAGTCTAAACTACTCCTCTTGGTGGCCAAGATCCCTTTCAATGTGACTCTCGTCTACCTGCCCAACGACTGCTCTGGTCAATCCTCTGACATCCAGAAAATTCTGAGGATAAAAGATGAAAAGAAAAAAAAAACCCACCTCTGGAGCTCCCTGGGCTTTATGTGGGGATTCCTACCTCTGTGTCCCACCCACTCATCCTCCTGCCAGGCCCTCTTCCCACCTGTCCAAACCTGCCCAAAGCCAAAGTGCCAGCCCTGGTCTGCACCTGCCATGGATCGTCCCCTAGCAATGGAGCAGAGCAAGGCGCATGATAGACTTCCCTCCCTCCTCTTGCTCCAGGATCTGAAATTGGGCTAGTAAAAAGAAAAATCTTTGAACACACTCTAACTCGCTAGAAGCAGTTCATTTGTGAGTTTCCATATTTGAATAAGCACCACCAGCAGCAGGTCCCTTGTACCTGACTCATCATACCGGGTTGGAATAGGGTCCGAGAGAGCTACATCAAGATGAGCACATAACGAAGGTGACGGAATTAAGAGCTGACCTGGCAACAGGGAACAATTGAGCCTTTGATAGGGGAAGGATGTAGAAGATCCCACACCTCCCTGGGCAGCTAATGGTTTTTGGAAGAGGGGAGTCAAGTTCACTAGTGCTGTTACCACTGGGAAGTGGCCCATTCCACAGAACCTTCCTCCCATGATCTTGCAAGCAAGCTTAATTTGATTCAATGGGTGAACAAGGCATGAAGGTCACATGGGGATTAATAGGAAAGCAGGGTGTTAATGGGGGAGGAGATTAGAGAGAGTAAGAAGATCCAAATACATTACATACATGTATGAAAATGTCAAAAAGTGGAAAAAATAAATACAAATTTTTAAAAAAGCCCATGATACACAAAAGCAGGTGCTATGTAAATCAGGGTGACTAGGCTCCTGGATTGGTGCTTCTGGATCTTTCTCAGCTCAGTAGCCCACTTCCTTCTTGGGAGTACCTTTCTCTTCCATAATAAATGGTCTCTATTTCTGTTACCTTACTATGTGTCTCTGGAGTAATTCCTTGTCCTGGGACACAGGAACCTGAAAACTCCAGTGGGCAATGGGTGTCCTTGGAACTCCACCCCTTCTCCAAGTTAACACGACTGCTGGGTCCTAATGCGGAGGCACACCTTTGCATGGGCCCCACTCCCCACGGGTGACACCTGCACACCAGGAGCCCCTGATTCAGTGACAAACAGATGGCATGAAAAATCAGGTGCTTCTCATGCGTCAAGTCATGTGGCTGTCCCCTCACAGGGAGGGGGACTGATGAGTGAGAGGAGTGGAGCCTTGGAGGGTCCCCAGGCACCTGCTCAAGGTCACGTGACTGGAACATGATCCTGTCCAGATGTCATTTTGAATCCAACTCCACAGTCCACTGCTACACTCAGGACCTGGGCAGAACTTGGCCCTACCAACAGCATTCTGGGCCCCTCATTGGGTCCCTGCCTGGAACACCTCTTCCCCTTTCCTTGCTGAACCCCATCCTTGGCTACCCTGTCCCATCCTCAGAGGTGCCTTCCTGGACCTCCCCTGTTTCCTGGGACCATCTCTTTGTCTGC
Organism: Zapus hudsonius; assembly: GCA_004024765.1. Lineage (NCBI taxonomy): Eukaryota > Metazoa > Chordata > Mammalia > Rodentia > Dipodidae > Zapus > Zapus hudsonius. Next base: position 28,531 of record PVHP010018269.1, on the reverse strand, counting down.
ATCATCCCTCACCTTCATGGTCTCCATTGCCTACTCTGGGGCTGCTTAGGACGGGATCAGGCCCAGGGCTTGGCACAGAGCAAATATCACAATCATTTGGTGACCAATAGCAGTAAGACACTTGCCTGAAAGTAGGGGTCTCCTGACCATAAGGTCCATAAGGGATGGCGGAGACCCTGGCCTCCCTCTCTGTGGTTCTGCTCAACAAGTGGGGTTTGGGGGAGCATTAGAATGTTTCCAGACAGTGGGGCTTTCCTGGGGCCTGCTGGCTCACAGTCCTCCCTGGATCGGTGGGCTACAGACTGAGCAGGACTTCCCACTCTTTCTAATCCTACCTGAGTCAGGAAGCTCATCAGAAGCTCAGACAGTTTCCAGGGGTACTGGCTCATGTTCCCCTGAGGTATCAGTCCCACCAGCGCAGGGTAGCCCTGCACACAGTGTCCTGTAGACCTGGGTTCAAGTCCAGCGCCTCTGCTTCAGGGGCCACTCTGAGTTGGATGGCTGTGACAACAATGTTTTGTAATGGCAAATGGTTTTGCTGCAGCTCAGGAGAGGGGTGTGATGATTGCCCCGGAGTTATGGGTGGGGGTACAATCTGAAATGAGGGGGCCTGTTTCTCACATTGCTTCAGATATTGAAGGCTTAGTGGGGGAGGGGTCTTTTGCAAGTACTTTCCAGGCAAAAGTACTGCTCACACTCCCCCACGCAGCTCCTCAACTCCACCTGCACTGTTGCCAGAACCTTCTTAAAATACCTCGCACGCATGGTGCACCACTCCCTGCGCAGACTTCCTGTACTTGCCTCACGTTCCCTGCAGTGAGTTACCCAAAGCCCTCCGCAGTCTCTCACCCTTCCTTCATGCACCCAGGGTCCAGAATGTGGCCAGTGTGCCTTTTTGGTGACATCCCCTCACACTGCCAAGTAGAAGTAGTACCCTCACTATTGCTATGTGTGAGGCTTGGAGAGCTTGTCCGATCCCAAGGCTGTCCAGCTGGGTGGGCTCTGCAGACCTGCTGGGCAGGGCAGGGCAGGGAGGGGAGGGCTCTGAGATTGTCCAGGCCTGCTGGGTCAGCCAGCCTTGCTGCCCTGAGGATCTTCGGGTCCTGGACAACGAGCCACTCCAGCAGTCCAAAGGCCTGTCCTACAGGCATGGGGTGTTGGGGTGTGGGTGTGGAGGGAGGCCTGGAGCAGTGACTGCTCTCAAAGCAGTTGGTAAAAAGGAATGAAACGGGGCTGGAGAGATGGCTCAGCCATTAGGGCGCTTGCTCAAAAATCTAATGACCCAGGTTTGATTCCCCAGTACCCCCCCTCCAGCTGTTTGCAGCAGCTGGAGGCCCTGATGTACCCATTCCCTCTGTCTCTCTTTTCCTTCTCTCTCCGCTTACAAGTAAATTACACACACACACACACACACACACATATTAAAGGAACAAAACAGGGCTGGGTGAAGTGTCAGCTCTGCCACCTACTAGCTGAAAGGATTTGGGCAGGTTTCTTTGTCCTTCAGGGTCTGTTCATGGCTTTGCTGGTCTACAGTAAGTGTTTAATAAGTGTACCACATCTTAAAAAAACAACAAAACTTTCTCATTGGAGCTGGAAAATTCCTTTGAGACCACCAGCCCTCCTGGTTTTGGTTTGTGGATGAGAAATGTAAGCCTCAGAGGAGGGAAACAATCTCCCAAGGTCAGTGCTTTGACCCCTCATCTCACTTGATCTGTTCCCTTCAGAGCTGGTCCTGTGTGTCCCCGAGTTCCCTGCAAGCACAGTGCATGAAGAACTTAGGTACTATGCTTGTCCTGTAGGGTTGCAGGCTAGGTTCCTGGCCCTCCCTGTTTGTGGAGAGGACTGGGCCAGGGGTCAGGGTGAGGGCTGTCTGTGTGCGCCCTCAGAAGCGAACAGCTCTCAGCCATGCCTCAAAATGAAGGAAGGAAAACGCCTTGCGAGGCTGTATGGGCCAGGGCTTGATCACCTCTTAACTAAGGTCTGTCCCCCATTGATTCCAGGAGGGGAGGGGTGAGGAGATGGGCCAATCCTTCCACTTAGGCTCCTGGAGATGAAGCCAGAGTTGTCCTCCATGTCCAGAGCCCTGGAAGGAGATGCTGGATTTAGGAGACAGAAGGCCTGGCATGGGTTATGCCACTGTTAGCTGGCATCTCTGCCAGCCGGGGCTCATCATTTGTCCAGCTGACTCACAAGACTCCCCTGAGCTCTTACTCTGTGCCAGGCTCTGGGGACCAGTACCCATGAGGTCCCAGTGTAGAAAACACAACAGGCAGCACGTAAACAAACAAACAGAAGATCATCTCTGACAGTGATAAACACTGAAGAAATAAACTAGTGATGTGCTGAGGCAAAGGAAAGTGGGAGAGCAGTTTCCGGGAGGAGGTGCTTGTGTTTTTAATTTTTAAAAAATTTTTTGGTTTTTCAAGGTAGGGTCTCGCTGTAGCTCAGCCTGACCTGGAATTCACTATGTAGTCTCTCAGGGTGGCCTCAAACTCACAGTGATCCTCCCGCCTCTGCCTCCCAAGTGCTGGGATTAAAGGCATGCTGAAGGAGGTAACCTTTTAAAAAGATTTTATTTACTTATTTGCAAGCAGAGGGAAAAGAAGAAAGAGAGAGAGAGAGAGAGAGAGAGAGAGAGAGAGAGAGAGAGAGAGAGAGAGTGTTGCTAGGGCCTGTAGCCACTGCAAACAAATTCCAGACACATGCACCACTCTGTGCATTTGGCTTTACATGGGGAACCAAGCCCAGGTCACTAGTCTTTGCAGGCAAGAGCCTTAACCACTGAGCAATCTCCCCAGCCCGAGGAGGTGACTTTTGCACGATGGAATAACCCGTCACACTAAAGGAGAGAGCAGGAAAGGGTTGTGACAGGAAGGATCCAGGTGCTTTGGGCCAATAGATGAAAGACCATAAGGTTGGGGTGTAGAGGGCAAGGGGAAGACTTCTGGATGAGGCTGGAGAAGCCAGCAGGGGACAGGCGATACAGGGTCCCAGGGGAGGGACATGTGTGACTACCTTTCAAGTTTCAAGGCACTTGGTCTGGAGAAGGCTTTGCTGCTGCCTCCCACACAGGGTGGTTGCAGAGGCAATAAGTAAACACACAGGAAAGGGTCTGTTGTTGACCATAGAACTTCTCATAACACTGGAAAGTCTTCTCTTGGGGTCCCTGGGACTTTACTCTCTAATGACCCTGCTTGAGGTCTTCCTGTATAAGAACTGATCCTTGCCAGAGATGGCCTGAGCAGAAGCTGGAAGCCCACTGAACCCCAAATTCTGGATCTATGCATGAAATCTACTTCCCAAAGTGAAATGTAGACCCCTCCCCAGATACACATCTTCCTGACTCGGAGTTTTCAAATGTGTTATTTGATCCTTGTGATATTTAGTCTTGAAGGTTCCTTGGAGGTTCATGTGTCGAGGGCTTGGTCCCTAGCTTATGGTAGTATTGGGGGAGATGGTGTAATCTTTTGGAGGAAGGGCCTGGCAGGAGAAAGTGAGGTCACTTGGGAGTAGGGTGTGCACTTGTAGGGGATATTGGCACCCTGGTCCCTTCCTGTCTCTTTCTACTCCCTGGCTGCCATGAGGTGAGTAGCTTCATCTGCCATGAACCTTTCCACTGTGATCCACCACCTCACCTCAGGCCCAAAGGCCAATGAGGCCAAGTAACTATGGGCTGAAACCTCTGAAACCGTGAGCCCAATAACTACCCTTTAAGGTAGTTACTGCAGCAATAGAAAGCTGGCCAACACCATTCTCCTCACGGCATCCTCTATAATCCAATTCCTTGCTCCCTTTTCAAATGCACTTAAAAAACCACCTTCTCTCTTTGGAAACACATTCCACAGTGCCTCAGTTTCACAAAAGTTCTTTCTCTTCCTTAAGTTAGAGCCAGCTGAGTCCAGCCTCACAGGGCCTTTTCTTTCATGGTCTGTTTGTCCCCAGCTGTCCCCTCTTTTCTCTCCTGGTTGGTGGCCCCATCTACTCCCCTGTTAGTCCTTGCTGGAGAGGACTTTCAGGCTGCCTAAGTTCTTTGGGTGATGGGGGGGGGGGGGTTGGGATTCCTTTGTTCAGTAGCTACCTCAACAAAGGAAACCCCAAGTTCCTCCTCTGTAAAAATATGAGCTGGAAGGAAGCCACAAATGTGCTGGGGGGAGTGTGTGCAGGGATGTCCCATCTGCCAGCGTGTGCCGCCTTACATACAGAGCACACACATGTGTGAACTATACCCATGTGTACTCGTTAGCCACTGTGTAAAGCGTGGGGGTACTCTGCCTGATGCTCTGAGACCCCCTCAGAAGTAGAGGACCACTAAGCATTGTTTCAATGTGTCTGCCTCAGGGCTTCCTTCAAGGCACAGGAAGGCACAGATGGAGAGAGTGGCTTGGGGGAGGATGAGTCAGGCCAGTGAGCTGTTTGTCTGAGCAGCTGACCCCATAGAGCTGGCTCAGAGAGTGACTGATGGACTCTGGTGGCTACTGCTGTCTGACAGTCAAATGACCCTCCCTGTGGCTGGCTGGCTCAGGGCTCAGCCCTCCCTACTTCTCTGGAAATCCTAGCTCATCTCTGGGTGGTTGGGCATTGGAAAGATGACTCTTGCTTCCCATGGATGAGGGAGGAAGACCCACTGTTTCTTCGGGGTCTGCTGGGAAATCTTGTTGAACGGGACTCTTTCATCAGAGACTGGTCTCTGGTCCTTGTCTCTCATTTCACCTTCTTCAGTTTCCTCCACGAGTTGGGTGTGTTGTTCGAGAGTCTAAGCAGGTCGGAGCACTTAGATGTCCCAGCTTGTCTAACACACAGTGTTGCTGGCTGGTGCTAAATCCTCTCACAGCGCAGGGCAGGAGGGCCTGCAGAGTAACTGAGATAGATTGCTTGTCTACACCTAGAGAGTGTTGTAATTGGCTCCAAGTTGCTGGCATGAACATCTAACCAGACAGAGTTTATGGGAGGAAGAAATTTATTTCAGGCTTACAGATCCAGGGGAAGTTTTATCAATGGCAGAAGAAGCTGGCTCCCTATCACAGATCCAAGCAGAGAGAAACTTCCAACAGCCAGCAGTACAAATGCAAATAGCCAGAACCCAAATTGCTCTCTCCATGTCTTTGGGCTGGAATTCCAATCTGCCTGCAAATCCACCTTAGACCTGGACTCCAGGACCTGCCCTCTCCCCCTAGTGACACCTCCTCCAGCTGCTGTCACCAAGTTACAAGCTTCACTTCAATAAAACCCCAGAGTCTATGGGGCCACACCTTTACACTATCCCAACTAACACGGAGAGTATAGACCCCACGGCCATCCTTCCACAGGTTAATATACTTAGTCACCAGAAGAGCTTGTTCACCCAGCTTGGTGCTGGGTCTTGAAGAGCTGAACAGTGCTGAGGATACAGTGAGCTTCCCAGTATGTCAGGAGGCTTTCCATCAGTGTGCTAAAATACTTGAGCTAGGAGCCAGGTGTAATGGCACACACCTTTAATCCAAGCACTTGGGAGGCAGAGCTAGGAGGGTCACCTTGAGTTCAAGGCTACCCTGAGACCATATAGAGAATTCCAGGTCAGCCTGGGCTAGAGTGAGGCAGCACCCATGGGCCCAGTGCAGAGGAGGTTCTCTGAGCTGAGTGAGCTATAGAAAGAAGCCTTGTCAAACCATGTGCGATTCTCCTTGCTTCCCCACATAAGTGTAAGCAGTGATATTTCCTTGACATTCTTACAAGATAATCTTACTTCCTGGAGATGCCCACCCTTTTCCCTGGCACCAACTAATGCAGAGGAGGTGAGACCCTCTCAGACCTACTGTGTAACTCAGAATAACAGCACACTTTTGTGGCTGAGTGCCCCGTATGTGGGCTCTCTTGAGTTCATCCAAGGATGAATTGTACTGATATTTCACCCGTGTGGAGGACTAGATTTAAATTAGAGAAGCACTTTCAATTTAAAATGAATGGGAGAAACATAATTTCGAAAGCTATAGGTTTAATAAACCAAGGAATGAATTCTCTTTGCAATCTGAAGGCTTTTTCAAGCCGGATCCACCTCGTGGACAGGTTAGGTATTACAACTTAGCTCTGTCTTAAAAAACAGAGGAACATGGGCTGGAGAGATGGCTCAGCGGTTAAGGCACTTGCCTCCAGTGCCTAAGGCCCCAGGGGTTCAATTCCTCAGGACCCACATAAACCAGACCCACAAGGTGGTGGCCCTGGTTCTCTCTCTCTCTCTCTCTCTCTCTCTCTCTCTCTTTCTGTCTGCTTGAAAATGAATAAATGAATATATATAAATATAAATATATATATAAATATAAATATATATTTATTTATATATAAATATAAATATATATAAATATAAATGAATAAATAAAAATATTTTAAAAAACCAGAGGAACATAACCAAACAAAGTGTTGCACTGGGTTTGTTGCCCATGTGACTCAGGTCCTCTGCTGTCAGACACCAGTCCTGTTTTACAAACCATGTGTCTGCCTGTCTCAGGCCTATGTGCCATTGGGAGGTAGAGCGAAGGATTTAAAACTTCGCGTCCCATCTAATCATCTTCATAAAGACAGCTATTTTTCAAACTCTTTTTATTTCTTAAAGTTACATCTTGTTCTGACAAATTTGATGTGGAAATCAAATGGAACGTGCATGAGTGAGGTGGTGGTGGGCTTGGAGACCCTTGTCTGGGTTCTCATTCTCTGACGTGGTTCCCTGAGGCCTGTTAGGAAATCTTGGGACTTCAAAGCTGGAAAACCATGTGGTCACAGTGAGAAGCTCCGAAAGCAGAGCCTAACTGGAGGACCGAGTGAGCAGGAAGCCCTGGGGACATAGACTGGTGACAGGCAAGAGAGGAAGGATGTAAAAATGCTAGAAACAGTCCTGCAAACTAACGTGAGGTTTTAGAAGGTGCCTATGCCTCACACTCTTCCTGCCCTTCCCAGCCCAATTCCTGAGTCCTTTATTCTGCTCACTGTGCCCATTTCTTAGGGAACGTGTCTCTCATTTCTAGCTTGCTGTGGCAAGGAAAATAGGACTTCACCATCTGGAGGAATTTTTGAGGTATACCACGATTTTTAAAACACATTTACAAAACTGTTTCTTAATAACCTCATGCTAATGAGTTGTGACTCTCTTGCTTAATTGTTCATTGCTTATTTTTATTTGTCTCTCCAAGTGGACTGTGAGCTACTTAGGAATAAGAATCTGGTCGTGTTCAACATGGCATCTCAATGCCCAGCCCAGTGGGCAGCACTCAGTCAGCACCGGGTAGCTGGGCATGTGCCTATAATCCCAGCATTCAGAAGGCCAAGGCAAGAGCAATTCAAGACCAAGGCTTGCCTGGGCTATGCTGTGAAATTCTGTCTTAAGAATGAATAAATAAAGGCTGGGGAGATGGCTCAGTGATTAGTTACTTGCTTGCAAAGCCTGTTGGTGTAGCTTCTCTTCCTCAGCACCCATGTAAAACCAGACACACAAAGTGGAGCATGCATCTGGAGTTCATTTGCAGTGGCAAGAGGGCCTGATGTGCCCACACTCTCCCTCTCAAACAAATAAATAAAAAAATATTTCTAAAGAAGGAATAGATAGTATCCGGGTGTGGTGGCACACACCTTTAATCCCAGCACTCAGGAGGCAGAGGTAGGGGCATCACCATGAGTTCGAGGCCACCCTGAGATTATATAGTGAATTCCAGGTCAGCCTGGGCTAAAGTGAGACACTACCTTGGAAAAAAAAAATAATTTTTTTAAAATGGTGAATGATCAGCCAACCCACCAGGAAACATTGTCTTCTTTTTACAAATAAGGCAACCAAGGCTCAGGGAGTTTGAAGGACTGCCCACAATGAAAGACACTGCTGTGTAGTTCAGGCCTCACTGGGAGCCCGCTGTGGGACTGAATGAATTTCGCTTAGGAAGCCCGAAATCTTCCTTCAGGTCTGGCTTCTCTTTCAGTCTGAAAGCCACCAGCCTGTCCAGAGAATGGGATACAAAGACAGGGAAATCTCTCTGGGGCCTGGGGAGGATTAATCAGCAATTAGTGTGCAAAACATTTTCCAGACAAATGTTAAGTATTATTAGTGTTTAAATTTAGTCCCATCTTCCCCAGCATCCCCACAAAAGGGAACAGATGGCCTTGGCTTCAGGTGGAGAGGAGGAGGGTGGGGCCGAGTGGGAAGTTTTCCAGGCCTGTTTTGAGGTGTGGGCTCGTCATAGGGAAAGCTGAGTCACCTTGGGCAGGGTGTCCTCTGTCAAGCCTCAGTTCATGGTGCTACCTTGCAGGATTGGAATGGGTAGCAAATGAACCTTAAGGTGCCAGGCACCCAGTGACATGGTTTTGTCTGTCTCTCCTTTAGGAAACCCATCAGGGTCTGGTGGTCTCTGGAGAGGTTTTCTTTTTTCTTTCTTTTTTATTATTTTATTTGTAAGGGGAGAGAGAGAGAGAGAGAGAGAGAGAGAGAGAGAGAGAGAGAGAGAGAGAGAGAGAGAGAGAGAGAGAGAGAGAGAGAGAGAGAGAGAGAGAGAGAATGGGCATACCAGGATCTCCAGCCACTGCAAATGAACTCCAGATGCATGCACCACTTGCTTCAGCTGGCTTTACATAGGTACTGGGGAATCGGACCTGGGCTGTTAGGCTTTGCAGATAAGTGCCTGGAGAGGTGTACTTGGGACATGGAATCTTGTAGAGCTGAACCCAAGATTTAGCCCCACCACCTGTGTGATCACCTCACTCTGGTATTTGTGTTGATGTCTCTGCCTATCATGTCAGGGAGGAGACCAGATGAGACAAAGGCCCTGTGGGCTGTAAAGACCAGTGCTCAGCTACAGTGACCATCTTCTCCTGTTCTAAAACTCTGCCCTTGAGGCTGTGGTGGGCAGCCAGGATGGGTGGAGGTGGAATGCTTAAGCAAACATAACCCACCTTGGCTAAATCCAGGGACCCTAACTCCCCCATGACTTGCAGCTGGTTGGAGACACACCTGATGTTAATAGCATCTTGCTGGGGTGGGGGTGGGACTAACCTGAGGCAATGGGCCAATAAGGAGAAGAGCGGAGAGACTGTAGGAGCCAGATTCTAGCTGTGCCTGAGTTTTCAGAAGCACAAGCCAGTACTTCACCTGCTTTCAGTTAGATTTTTTTAAGCCCCCTGACCAAGGCTTTCCTTACTAACTCAAATGCAGTAAATATTTGATTCTAATAATGCCTTTGATTTCCACAAGGAGGGCAACTCAGATGGAAGCCCCTGGAAAGTTCTGCCAGTGCTTATAGCCTGTTTGCTCATATGTCATGCAACGTCTGTGTTCATGAGGGGTGTTGGTGTGGGGTTGACCCCCAATGCCCTTATCTGTGTTAGGCCTCTTGATATGAGTTAGAAAGGTTCTCTCTTATTTCATAAAAGATTTTGAGTAGAATTCATATTATTCCTTCCTTAAATGTTTGGTAGAATTTACCGGTGAATCATGCTTCAGATTTTTGATGCTATAAATTACTTTTAGAAAAAAAATCAAAAGGAGTTGTTTTGCTCACTGTTTTTGTCTTGTGTGTTGATTGAATTGTTTCCCAATATTTTCCCTGGATTCTTGTTTGGGGCTGCACTGGGCTCCAGCGACTGCAAGTTGATCTAAATTTGTGTGTTATGATTTTGCAGTTTTTACTTTTATTTTAAAGAAGCAACTACTTGTTTATAAGCAATCTATTGAAGTTTTTAGCCTCATCTCTTACACTCTCATTGTCTCCAAGATTGGCCCTTGGGCCTGTCTCCTGGCCTTGTGAACTCGTTCTAGGCACCTTCCTCTGACCCCATCCTGGATTACTCCATTGCTTCTGTAAAAAAAAAATTCTGGACTTCTCAGGCTAGAGTAGTTGACTCCCCTGGCCATCCTGGTCCCCTCTGCTTCCCCTGCTCAAGCACAAAGCGTGTCATCCTCATGCATCACTTAGTAATGGGAACACGATCTGAGGAATGAATCATTGTGTGAATGACACGGAGAGTGCTTACAGAAACCCAGGTGAGCACATCTGTGATTCGCTATGGCCTCTGGATACGACCAGAGACATGGCAAGCACGAGATGCACAAACAAAGCAAGCAGCTCAGAGCTTGGCACATTGGTCCTTGCTGAGAGTGAGCATTTGTCGCTATGCATGACCACAGTCATCTCTTTTCATTTCACATCTCCGAGTGGCTTCTGAGAGGTTTCACATGTCAAGTTTTGTTGGTATAGTTGCAGTAATTCTGCATAGTTGGTAACATTACCTCATTTTGTATTTGTGAACACTGAGATCCAGGGAGACCAAGTACTTGCCAAAGTACATAAACGCAGAACCAGTATCCAAGGGCAGGACTTCCTGCTTCTAAACCCAGCCATTCTACTGAGCTTCGTACATGCCAAGACTCTGCTTAGCTTGGAGGATGTTTTAGGATTCACTTTCAAGTGGAATCTCATGCCAGGCAACAGCCAGAGAGGGTGCTCCAGGGAGGAAGGCAAGCCACTCCTCCAGCTGGGAGGGGGCTCAAGTGAAGTGCCCTCAGAAGTCTTGCTTCCATGTGAAAAGGGCTCCCAGGCCCACTAGAAAGGGGTCTGACAGCCTGCAGTAGGCACAGGGCAGGGGGCAGCTGACCAGCCCAAAGTCTAGAGCTTCCAAAGAAGGGGCCTGGCTGTGGCAGATGGAGAGAGTCCCTTCCATGCTGATGACTTGCTGACTTCGAGTTCATGGTCATGTATCCTCTCCAGCCACTGCAGTCCTTTCCAGACCACATGTGACTCATGATATGGCCAAGCAGGTCTCCTGAAGGTTGGAATTGGGGGTGCTCTAGTGGTTGATTACAGCACACCGTTCCTTCCATCTCCACCTGCCTGGCTAACTTCAGATCTCAGCTTGTGTGTCCCTCCTGGAGGAAGCTCTCAGATGCTCCATGTAGGAAGGGAATCCTAGCATGGCCTTTTTTTGCTCCAGCCCTGCTTCTTTAATTCCACATTTAAGTGCTCTGAGCATTACAATGTGTTCCTATTTCATATATATATTTGCAAGGAGAGAGGGAGAGAGAGAGAAAAGAGAGAGGGAAGGAGAGAGAATGGGCATGCCAGGGCCTCCAGCCACTGCAAACAAACTCCAGATGCATGCACCACTTTGTGCATCTGACTTTATGTGCATACTGGGGTGTCAAACCCAGGTCGTCAGGCTTTGAAGGCAAGTGCCTTTAACCACTGAGTCGTCTCCCCATCTGATGCGTTCCTATTTCTTGACCACAGGCTCTCTGAGGTCAGAGACTGGACTTTCTGCATCTCTCCATCCCTAATAGCCGGCATTCCTCCTCTGCAAAGTGAGGGCAATGGTTCCTCATCAGGGGGTGGACTCTGAAAAACTCAGAAATAAATGAAGCTTCGGAAACCGCCCAAACTGTAGAGCAATGCAGATTAATCTTTTTTTTTTCTTGGCAAACATTAAGGAGCTGGTGCCAATAGCTCCCTCAATGTGGCCGGATCCTCTCAGCACACACTTCCTTCTGAACCATGAGGAGTTCTGGGGAGAGGAATTTTCCTGGAAGGATGGAAGACTGAGGAGCCCAGTGCGGGTCCCTTAGTTTTCTCAGTTTTTTCTCTGCTGACCTCAAGTCTGCTCCTCAGATGGGGGAGGTTTCTCTGAGCCTATACAAACCTCCTCCTGTTTTGAGTCTCTTAGCCTGGCTGCCATTTCCAGAAAGTAACGAAAAGCTCAAGCTGGGGGGGGGGGTTTCAACCAGGAGATAACACAAACAAAAGAACAGCCCAGCAGTGTTGGCAAAGCCCATGTTCTGGGTTGCTGTGCAGTGAGCTCAGCTTGGCAGAAAGCACCCCGGATCCTGAGTCACACAGACCTGCTTCGGAAAGTAGGTCCATGCTCTATCAGCCTCAACTTCCTTTTCCAGAAACAGGCCATGGGGGCTTAACTTTGTGTGTGTACAAGGTCCCCTGCCTGGCATACCACTTGCTCAGCTCCCTCCCTCCTCTGTTCAAGGTCCTCTCCACTCCTCTAGTCTTTTTTTTAATTTTAAAAATATTTTATTTATTCATTTTCAAGCAGAGAGATATACACACAGAGAGCGAGAAAGTGTGTGTGTATGTGTGTGTGTGTGTGTGAGAGAGAGAGAGAGAAAACCAGGGTCACCACCTTGTGGGTCTGGTTTATGTGAGTCCTGGGGAATTGAACCCAGGGCTTTAGACACTGGAGGCAAGTGCCTTAACCTCTGAGCCATCTCTCCAGCCCTCCTCTTCTAGTCTTGACCCAGGGCCGGGCATGTAAGGAAATGAGGACCTGCCGTGGTTCATTAGTATCGCCTCCTGTTTCCTGCTGAGATAGCTCTGGGACTCATGCTGGAATCTCCCATATGACTTCCAGGGTTGGGAAGCTTTTTGGTACCCAGGACACACTTTTCTGAGTGAGTGTATGAATTCCAAACTGTGGAAACAGACAGACATGGACAAGAGATGTTAAGGATAGAGTTAGCAGAGTCTCTGGGTAGGGAGGAAGGAGCTGGATCTTTCTAGAACAATGTAGCAGGAACAGGATAAGATATTGTTGCATTAATTGTGCTGCGAGCTTGGAATGTACTTCCTCCTCCAATTGCTTGTTTATTTCCAGGATGCACTTATTCACCTCTTCAATCCCAGCCCAAGTGCCACCTCCTCTCTAGTTTTGTTTTATCCTCTGGACAGTCAGTGGTGCCTCCTTCTGCCTTTTTGGCTTCTGTTCATGCCTCCACTAGGCAGCCTTTACTCCATCTCATAGTTTTCAGTTTATCTGTCTGACCTCCTGTTAGACTAAGGTTCTTGAAGGTGGGGACTGTGCCCAGTCTCTCTGTATCTCCTTGGGTTCAGGGTTAGACAGCCAGCAGATTGACTTCAATTTTTCACATAGTAAGGTATTTTAAAATGCTTTTATTTATGAGAGAGAGAGAGAGAAAGCGAGAGAGAGAGAGAGAGAGAGAGAGAGAGAGAGAGAGAGAGAGAGAGAGAGAGAGAGAGAAAGTATGGGCACACCAGGGCCTCCTGCCATTGCAAATGAACTCCAGACACATGAGCTACTTTATACACTGGGCATTACATGGGTACCGGGGAATCGACTCCAAGCCATCAGGTTTTACAAGCAAGTGCTTTTACCCACTAAGCAATCTCTCCAACCCCACCCACAGTAAGGTTTTGAGCTAGTCAGTGTTCTATTTGTTCCATAACACATGCCCCTGCCCCACCCCAGACAATTTCCAGCTCAGTGGGTCATGGGCATAGTTGGTCCCATCCATGAAGACAGGGAGAAAGCAGTGATTGGTCTTAGAAATGGAACGTGGCTCCCTGGGGCCAGATGCAGTCAGTCTCTGTAGCTGATCAACCTGAACAAGTCCCTCTCCCTCTCGGAGCTTCCGTTCCCCTCATGTGCTTAAGAAGTGGGGAGAGAAGGGCTTGGGTTGCAGAGGAAGCAAACACTTCTCCCATTTCTAAAATTCTGTAAGTTTATTTCCTGGGATTCCTGGATATTGATAGACACATAAATACTTATATATACACACCTACACACAGGAACAAATAGATCCACATGCACGCGCGCACACACACGTAGATTCATATCAACACGCACCGACTTCCAGAGACACACTCATGCTCCTAAATATCACATTTGCATAGGATTTGGAGGCACGCAGGCTGCCTCAGAAACGCATACCTGCCCCAGATACCCAGGCCTGACTTTGCAGTAGGTATTTAGCCACATAATCTCATTGACGCCCACGCACATTTCCCTTGGGAACCTGAGGCCCTTCCCACTAGTCGAGGTAGGCTTGCAGGAGACCTATATGTCTTCTCCTGGCAGGGGACAGTCCTCTTTCTCCTCCACGGCCCTTAGGCAAGAGGAGGAGTTGCAGCAGCTGGGCTTTCTTCCCGGCTGAGCCCTGAGCAGGGTCTTTGGAGATGAGGACAATGGGGTTGGGGCTGGTCTCCCAGGTTACTGCCTGGGGATGCTGCTTTTTAAAAATAGCTTGCTGCTGTTTCCAGGAAAGCTCTGGGGAGAGAAGGGCTCCAAAGATCAGATTTAACTTGTTCCCATGCCTGCCTAAAGAGCTCTGTTCAAGGATGTCCTCTGGAGACCACCAGGGACCCTGTTACTGCCCAGGGAGAGAATGAAGACAGTGGCTGCCTTACCCGGCTCTCCTGGCTGGGACATCACATCCCCAGGAGGACAGATTGGTATGGTAGTTTATACCTGACTCTGTGACCTTGGACAAGTTGTTTCGTGTTTCTGAACTTCTAACTTTCAACTGAAAATGGAGCTACTCATGTGTCCCTCCCTCACGACTTGTGAGAATTATATAGACAATGGATCTGATCATCCTTCCTGATTGGCTGGGCCTTCCCTGCCAATCACGAATTCACGAAGGCTTTCTCTAGGCCTGCACTCACAACGCTGGCTCCCTTCCTTCTTGGCCCTCTTGGTTGGTCTACTTTGTCTGTCCTTTGCCTTCATGTCTCCCAGCCTTTCTTCTAAATAACTAGGCATCACCCACTCCTGTCTTCAGAATCCCAGAGAGCTCAGAGGGACATTAGGCCAGTTGGGCGGATGAGAGGGACCACCAGACAACTGACCGGCTCCTGCCCATGGCAAAGGGCGTTTCAGTTTTGATGAGCTGAAATTGGGCTTTGGTGAGGCCCTGGGAAGGAGGAGCTGGCTGCTGGCGGGGCCAGCCAAGGGCTGACAAGCATGTCATTGGCTTTCCCCTGTGTCCCTGTGAATCCTGTGGCCATAGGCTAGGTCCCCGAGAGAGTCCTGGTAGGACTCTGACATGGTGGTAAGAGTCTAGGCTTCTATCCTGACTTCATGCCTCCTACTTTGGTCTTGGGCATGAGCCATAGCCTCTTGGCTTCTCCTGCAGATTGGGGCTGGCACTATCTACACTTGGGCAGCACAGCAGTGGAAGATGGCCATCAACCTGGGACAAGGAGACTTAAGTCAGTGGACTCCTCAGAATAGTGCTGCAGGTACCAAGGCCCTCATTTTACACGTAGGAAAATGGAGGTATACAGAGGGAGATTGCATCTCCAAATGACCCAGCGGAGTCCAGAGGGCAGGTAGAGCTCCACGTCCTCCGAACCCTGATTCCATTCTTTGGCAAACACCAGAGAGGAACTTGGGAGCCAGGTCTGATTGTCCTGTCTCATGGGCTGAAGAGGTGGGGACACGAGTGTCTGTGTATCCTCAGGAGGGAACAGGGCTCGCAGGTGGGCTCAGCCCTCTGCCCTCACCACCACTGGCTTGCCAACTAGTACGAGAAGCTTAGAAAGGGATGCATCTGGCTCCATCTTCTCTGGCTGCCGTTTGCCTGACCTTAGCTGGCCAGTGTGTTTGTTTGATGGGATGGAGGTGGGATTCATGCTTCCCCCTGGTTAAGCCTCCACGTTGTCACGGGGGAGGGGTCCTCCATGGCAGTGAATCATGGCATCTCTAGGAACAGAAGACACAGACAGAAGCTACCCCATCCCTGCTTCCCCACCTGCATGTTTGCTGGGCTGGTTTGTTCAGATATGGAATGTGTAGGGGGCAGAAATTGCTAGAATGTGCAGAGGCAGGTGTGTGCACCTGGGAAAGACAAAGCATTTAGAAGACAAAGAAGCCACTGGTATTTACTAGGTAACTGTAAGCCAGAACTGCAGTCCACGGTTCAAAAACCTGGTTGGTCCAACTTTTCACCCCAAAGTCCCTCCTCACACACCTCTAGGAATGAGGAGATCACTGCCTTTATGGAAGTCTGTGTATTTGGTAACATCTCTGGTTCCTAGATTTTCATTTCACATGGAGGTAAATATCTGTTCACTAGAGCTGGTAACCACAGGATCAAGAGGCATTGCTTTGTACACAGGTCCTCACATGCTTTCGTCTTCTTTTGTGAAGACTATAATTGTTTATATTTTTATTTATTTATGAGAGAGAGAGGGAGAGAGAGAGAGAGAGAATGATAATGGGTGTGCCAGGGCCTCCAGACACTGCAAATGAACTCCAGACACATTGCCACTTTATGCATCTGGCTTTACATGGGTTTTGGGAAATTGAACCCAGGCCTTTGGGCTTTGCAAAGAAGTGCCATTAACCACTGAGTCATCTCTCCAGCCCCTTGTGCAGACTATAATTTTGATCTATTAGAATCGTTCCCAGATCTTTGCCCTATCAGTAGTCATGGAAAAGACCAAACACTGGGAACTTAGATCCAGATTTCCAGAGGATAAACGAGGAAACTCCCCGAGGCTACCTCAGTAAGGCAGCTCAATAAATGTAATAACAATTAGATATTTTTATTAGTGACAACAAAATTGACTCAGAAGTAAAAGAGGAATTTTTTTAAGGCATTTTTAATTCATGATTTTCACAGAAGGCTGTTAGTCTTCAGGCAAATAATAAAAACATCCAAGTGCCAAGGAGAAAATATACCGAAAAATGCAGGTTCGGAGGGTAAGTCCCACTGTACTACATTATGAGGTAATTACACTTAGTGTAGCCTCTCCTCACTAGGAATGCCACAGGGCAGAGCCAGGGTCTCTCTGTCACTCGTGGCAGCCAGAGCTGGCTGGCACTCATGAGGGAGTTCATAGCTCTTGCTGGTTGGTATTTTCATTGTACAAAAAAAGGTCAAATGTACCTTTCTGGTTGCTCCTTCATCCTTTGGACCTTACAGGTGTCTTGAAGAGCCTGATGTCAAACTTGTGGCTCTCATTTCTCTCCACATCGTCTCTGCAGAGGCTGGTTGCTCTGTGAGGACAAGGCCAGCCCCGCCCCCCTTCCCTGAGTCCTCAGAGCCCAACCCACATTGGCATAGGGAGCTGTTCACAAGCCTCTCATCAATGGTCCCCCTTTATGTAGGTTTTACTGCCCGTGGTTTCCCACATCCTCTGTGGTCCAAAAAATATTAAGTGGAAAAATTGCAGAAATTCACAAGTTTTAAATTGTGGACTATTCCGATTGTTGTGATAAAAATCTCACTCCATCTCATTCCTTCCCTCCACAGATGTGAACCATCCTTTTATTTAGAATGCCCTTGCTGGACACGATGCCCACCTGTTAGTTACTTAGCACCATCTGGATTATCAGACCAACCACCCGGGTTCCATAGTCACCTAGTGCTACCCTACAATCACACTCTGTTCATTTACTTATTCTCATTTCATAGGCACTGTGTCAACTGACAGAGTCACAAGAAGGGTGAGTAGTCCATAAGATGGAGAGGGAAGGAGAGAGGAAAGAGAAAGAGAGAGAGAAGACATTTGCATAATACAATTGCTTTAGTTGTTGTGGTAGTTTGACCCCATAGATTCAGGTGTTTTATTAAAATTGAGTTTGCAGCTTCAGACCCTAGCAGGCTACTGGGGGGCTTGTCACTGGGGTGTATCCAAATTCCAGTCCAAAGGGATATAGAGAGCAGGTTTGAGCTGTTTTTTCCGTGTTTGCTAGCTACTATTGTTTTTCTCTGCTTGGGTGTATGGATGTAAGCAGCTTCTTCTGCCCATTGATGGACCTTCCCTTGGATCTGTAAGCTGGAAATAAATCCCTTCCTCCCATAAACTAGGTCTGTTTGGAAGTTTGTCTCAACAATGAGGAGCTGACAGTTGCTCTGTTTCATTAGTTGGTGTTGCTAATCTCTTATGGTGTCTAATTTATACATTAAACTTTATCACAGGTATAGGAAAAAACAATATCAACCGGGCTCAGGACTACCTGACATTTCAGACACCTACCAGAGGGACTTGGAATAAATTCCCTAGAGACAAGCAGGGAGGACTGACTGTACAATGAATTTCTGCCCAAGGAAATGCTCAGTGCTATAGCCAGCCACCAAAGTGTTTTGTTTTTGTCTTTGTGCTTTTGAAATTTATTCACTTAAAACAACTTCCAGGGGAGAAACCAGTCACTTACAGGAGAGGTGGCAAGGCTACCAGGGTCACTCTCTAGGTGCCAACAGCTGACACTTCACTCCAGCTTATTAGGGCAGCCTTGGGGGACATATACCAGGTCTCCAGGAGTTTGGTGGGCATTTCTAAGTAGTCTCCAACTTGCCACCAACAAAGCCAGGCATGTAAGCAGCTGCCTGGAGCCAGGAGTGACACTGAGCTGGGTCAGGGGAGATGTGTCTTTTCCCCTTGACCCTTGTCTTAGAAGTATCAGCCAGAGGAAAGCAGCCCAGATAACTGTTAGCAGAGAGAGAACAGGACAATGTTCTTTTGCCCACAGGCCAGGAGATCTCCAAAGACAGAGGTGATCCAGCTCTCATATCCTTACTAACACTGGTTCGGTGACAGAAGATTAGAGGGAAAGGATGTCATTCCTGAGTGTTGAGTCCCAACTGTGTTTGGAGCCACTAGACTGTTGTCACTTCCTTCATGACTGGTGATCTGGGTCATCTGAGAACCAGGTGTTTTCTTAGAAGGAGAGAATTTCACGGGCAGTTGGCCAGACTCGAACATGAGGAGAGTCCTGATGAGTGTGGATCGTGTCAATCATGGAATCTCTTGGACACTCAGGTTCTTTCCAAGCCCTGCAGGATGACATGGTCACCTCTGGGGTTGTCTGAGGACTATCTGGTGGGTCAGACACATAGTGGGGACACAACGTAGGTGCTGGCTACAATGAATCTGCCTTGCTCTAGACTGTCAAGATCTCTCAGATCTCATTGCCAAGTTCTAGGTCAGTTATAGTGGAGGCGCCAGGCGCCACCAGCCCTTTGATCTGCTGGTCTTGCATGCAGGCAAATCCATTCATGTTTCTAGATTTTACTTTCTTCGTCTGGAAAGGACAGTGCTAAGTAGCATCTCTGTTCCCCTAGCTGGGGCTCTTTTGTTTCTGGAGTTCTTACCGAGGTAGCTAAGGATGAGCATAGAGGAAAAGAAATTTTGGGAGAGACGGGCAAAGGAAGAGAGGAACACAGGGAAGAGAAGGGCCGAGAGGAAGAGGACAACTTTTGGCATCTTGGCAGGGCACACTAATAAAACGGTCTTATTTCTTTGCTTTGAGTTAGAGTGATATCACCTTGTGGCTTACCTCTTGCTGATCAAAGCTCTGACTGGCAGTTAAGTGCCTTTGATTAATAAAAAATGGGGAAAATGAATTAATCATGACTTAAATGCAGTTGTGTTTGGAAAACAGGCCCTTTAAAAAGTCAAATCCTCTGGGACCAGAGGGGAAAGCACGGTGGCTTTTGGGCTAGAGGTTGGGACCCTGGAGTGGATGCACATGAAGTCTCTGGTTGAGGACAGAGGAGACCCACGAAGGATGGAGGCTGTGGCTACCACTTGTCAGGAGCTAGGTCCCTTTAAGGCTCTTCTTCAGCCCAAGCCCCAGGCCTGTGCGGAGGAGGACATGCATTATTGAAAGCCCATTTCAATACCTATTCTCTCCCCTCCTCCTGTGGGTGGGAATCGCAGTTTACATAATCTGTCTCTCTGTCCTCCAAGGCTGCTGCTCACTTCTGGCTGAGTGGTTTGAGGAGGGGAGGGAGGGGAAGGGGAGGGAGACGTTAACTCTGTGTTGCCACCTCCTGTCGTTGCCAGGCAGCCTGGCTAGGAGGGGATAAGGGCAGACATTTATATCACACAACCCCAGGTTCAAGTGTTCCTTCTGCTCTGAGACCTTGCGTTTACCACTTGGTCCCTCTCCTGGGATCCATGTTAATGGCTGCCCAACCCCTGTTTATAGCCCAGAACTCTCTCCTGAGCTCCAGGACTGTCTACCACCAGCTTGAGGGACAGTCGCTGTTTGGTGGGTCATAGGTAGTTCAGTCTCAGAACTGACCTTATCATCCACCCTTTCCAGGTATCCTACCTGTCCATCTTTCCATCCTTTTATTCACTACCCATTCATTTGATCAGCTACCCATTATCCGTACCCTCATTCATTTATTCTCTCGCCCATCCATTGTGTATCCACACCTTTATCTACTGCTCTTCTTCCTGCCCACCTAGCCGCCATCATTCACTAAGAGTGTCATGTTTGTCATTACATTGAGGGCACAGTGACAGGCAAGACAAGCAATAGGTTTTCCTCTTAGTACTTAAAATTGTGTGAAGGACACAGGCCAGGAAATACTCTATTGTAATAAGTATGAGTATAGGCGTTGCAGTTACCTTCACCTTGTGGACACAAAGCACCTGAGCAAAAGCAGCTTGTGCGAGGAAAGGGCTTATTTTGGCTTATAGACTGGAAGGGAAATTCAGTGATGGCAGGGGAAGGCATGGCATGAGCAGAGGCTGGACATCACCTCTGCCATAGCAGAGAGGGAGAGAGAGGAAGAGAGAGAGAGGGAGAGAGAGAGAGGGACAGAGAAGAAGAGAGAGGGAGAAGGGGGAGAGAAAGAGAGCCAACTAATGCTGGCAAGCTAGGGTATAATAAATCATCAAGGTCCACCTCACAACACACCTCCTCCTGCAAGACTCCTCCACCCAAATTGCCATCAGCTGGGGATCAAGCATTCAGAACACATGAGTTTATGGGGGACACCCGATTCAAGCCACCACAATAGGAAGGGATGGGGTACTGCAGAAGCAGATAGAGGTATAACACATCATTGGGAGTCCACCCAAGCTCAGAGAAGACACTTAGGCAGATGCCTGAGAGCTAGGGAGAGAACTGGCTTTATTCCCCCATATTTCTTGTCTCAATTTCTTCCTTTTTTACAAAATTTTATTTATTTGCCCCTCCTAGAAGAGAGATAAGATAGTGAGAGAGAGAATGGGCATACTAGGGCCTCTAGCCACTGCAAATGAACTCCAGATGCATGCATAATTTTGTGCATCTGGCTTTACACTGGTACTGGGGAATCAATCCAGTTCTAGGCTTTGCAGGCAAGTGCCTTAACTACTGAAAAATCTCTCCAGCCCTCTTTGGGAGGACTCCCTCTCCCTCAGTCCTTATGGGCTTGGTGGGAAGATCACATCACCAGCTGCAGGAGATAGTGTGGTACCCCGCCCTGGTTGTCAGAAGAGATTAGGACTTAATCTGCTGATGGGAATCCCACAATTTGCTGGCACCATGGGACATGGGGTCCCCATTACCATGAGAGTTGCTTGGCTGGTAGAAAGATGTCTAAGTTGTCCCTCGAAGGGAGAGACTGTCAGAGAATGAAGACAGCATCAGGGAGACCACAGGAGGACAGAGTCTTAAATCACCACTTGGACCCCCAGATCTAAGACATGGTTGCTGCCAGCAATGCTGGACTTCCCTTTAAGCCACTTTGAGGTGCAGTTCTTTCACTTGCAGTCAAGAGAGCCCTCATTACAGTAACGAGCCTCATTAACAGTATTACATGTTCCTGCCTCCTTTGTCTTACTTGATTTTCCTAACAGCCCTGGGAGGCTGTTGACAGATGGTGAGACAGACACCTGAGAGCTGTCAGCCACCCTAGACCAGGCCCCATGCCTTACCCAGGACACCGGAGGTGCAGCTGGAGAGAAAGACTTAGATATGAGAGGGAGGATGGAAGGGAAGGAAATGAAAGTAGCTCACCAGCACTGGAATCTGGTCTGTGAGGGGAGCAGTGTGAGTGAAAGAGAGAAGGAACGAGGCAAGGTGGTGGATTTGGAAGGGAGTGAGTTGGAATCAGAGAACTAGAAAAATAAAAGAAAGGTAACATTACAAGTTCCTGAATTCCTGCCAGAAGAGTTGGTATCTAGGCACTGGTCCACTGGGAAAGGCCTTCTTTTTCTCAGCCAGCCCACATTTTGTTGCATGGTCATATTTCAAGATCTGACTAAAATATCACCTCCTCCAGGAAGCCTCCCAGGAGCCTCCTTTTTTGATTTTTTTCACAGTCCCTTTGGTATCTCGTTTATAACACTGGTCATGTTTGACTTATTTTTGTGGATGACTCATCTCCCTCTGGGGAAGTCCATGCCTTACTCATCTTTGATGAGACCCAAGCTCCTAACCCCATGCCTGGCACCCAGTAGGAGCTCAATGTATTTTTAAAAGTAAACATTCATTAAAAGGAAATGAATGCCAAGATAAAAAGTCATTTAGGATAGAAGAGTGGGAGAGAGAGATAGAAGGAACCGTAGGCTGAGTCATAGTGATGGACGTGGAGCAGAGATGGGAAGGTTGAGGAGAGACCAGAGTGTTGTCTGGGTGTAAAGCTCTGAGGCAGTCTGCTGGGCTCTTCTGAGGTTCTGTCAGCCTTGTTTCTGGGGAAAATTCCTCATCATATTTTTTGTGGGAGAACCATCATGAAAGAACTCGATTTGCTCAGAATCCAGTAGAATTGAGAGGAATAATCTTATGGTTAAAAAATAATTATCATAATTAATAATAATAATAGTTTGATTGGCGGTACGCTGTGTGGGTGGATAAAGCTCCCAGAAGCCATGGGTTATTAAATAAAAATCCCAGTATCAGGAGTAACATACTTCCCCATGAGTTGTTGGTCAGGAAGGCCCCTGAAGGCCCACAAACACTATGCTTAGCTGCAGTACAGAACTCAGTGGTTAGACCCTGCTGCATGGAGATATCAGCTGCAACTGAGCTCCCTGCCAGCTAGCTTTTATAGTGCTCGATGGTGCTATTGAAGACCGCTAGGGAGAAAAATCATCAATAGTCTTACTCTGTTGTGGACCCTGCATGTTGCAACCTACCAGGCAAGATGTGCCCACCAAGGCAATAGTGGTAAGATGGTTCTGGGGCTAACTATCTGCTTTCTGATTGAATTTGAGGCCTGCTTCACAGAGGAAGTTCTTGCCTGGTACTGGAAACTTAGTCAAAAGCCCATGCCTCGGGTTGGTGACAGGCCTCAGTGAGAAAGCTACTATTGTTTTGCTAAGTAGACATGTCTCCATCAAACTACCTCCTAAATAGTTACACTTTTGCCCATAGATTAGTGCAATTCCCAGCTGTGACCGGAGAAATTTCTTTTTAAAGTGAGTAGCTCAGACTGGAGAGATTGCTCAGTGGTTAAGGTGCTTGCCTGCAAAACCTAACACCCCTGGTTTGATTCTCCAGTACTCATGCAAAGCCAGATGCACAAAGAGGCACATGTGTCTGGAGTTTGTTTGCAGCAGCATTTGGAGGCCCTGGTGCATCCATTCTCCATCTCTGTCTCTGTCTCTGTGTGCTTTGCTCTGCTTGCAAATAAATCAAAAAGAAAAAGAAGTGGGTAACTCAGAACTGGTCCAAGTGCTGAGAGTGAGGGCTGAGTGCTCAGATCTAAGCGGAACATCCAAATCCCCTCCTCCAAAGCTAAGAGAACGTCACAGAAGAAAGGACAAAGAGAATGGAGGGAAGAGTGGTGTGGAATGCTGTCTTCCTGAATGTGACATGGCCATTGCACTCAGTAGCTATATCAGGAGCAGGAAGAACCTTTCGCCCTGTCACATCCGGGGACTTCACCTCTGAGGGTTTTTCATGTGACATTTTTTTTCAGGATCTATCTGTAGAGTCCACCCAGGAAAGGACCCACCTCTGCATGCAGCAGGTCTGTCAACTTCCCCACTGCTTTGGGGCCAATAGTCCTTCTTCGTCTCCAAGGTCCTGAGAACCATCCAAAGTGATCCTATTTATCCAGCGACTTGGATTTTGTTTTTTTGTCTGTTTCTCCCACTGCGGGAAACTCCATGGCAGGGACTCTGTGTGTCTCCCAGTGCCAAGCACAGCAAGCACCTGGAGCTGCTCACTGGATGCTGGGCAGATTAATCATGAACGGGAGGGAGGGCAGGCAGATGCATGGGGGTGGGGGGAGGGTGGGGATTGGGTGCACTTGGATATGGCGTTGATGAAGTACTTTACCAAGCTCCCAAAATAAAGGCATCTGAGCTGTGAGACGAGAGCCCTGGCAGAGAGAAAGGCCCTTCTGGGACTAATTGTGTGGCTGGGAGCCTGAGTACCTGCAGCTGCCGGGAGACAGGAGACAGGGAGGCCCCAGGGAAGGACGCGGGTCCCCACCCCCACCACACCTGCTGGCAGGCAGTGAGGAAACTCGCCAGGGACTGGCTAGAGCCCTACCAGACAAGAGGATGCTAATCTCAGGATTCAGATAGGGGGGAGCCCCAGCACTGGGCCTGGCAGTTGGGGGGCCCATTAGTCCTAGAAGTTGGGGAGGGTTAGGAATGAGTGCATGTCATGTCATGTAAACCAAGGTCTGTGTTATGCTGGGCACTTTATCATATATATATATATATATATATATATATATATATATATATATATATATATATATGATATACATATATATTTCCTCACTGGCTTAATGCAGGTTCTGAGGAAGATGTCATTGAACAGATGAAGAACCCAAGGCTCAGGGAGGTTAAGTGATCAGACTAGGGTCACATCGTGAGTGTGGCACAGCCAGGAGCCTCATCCAAGTTGGCTCGACGCTTCCCTTGGCATCACTGGGCATTCAGCACAGCATCAGGGTTGGCTGCTCACCTCTGCTAGAACTTTTGATGTGACAGGAAGGCAAGGAAGAAAGATGGGGGAAAGAGGAGGGTTTCCTCTTCTGCAGAATGAGGCGTGAGATGAATGTCCTTCTATTTTTTTACCTTTTCCCTTTTCGGTTCCTTTTGTTCTATTCCTTCTAGTGACTGCCTGGTCCACTCCGAGGTTGGTATGAAAATCAACTCAGGGCCGGGCTACCACGCTCTTGGACTCCAGTTGTCATTCCTGCTATCCCCCCCCCAATATTTTTATTTACTTATTTGCAAGTAGAGAGAGCTAGAAGAGAGCTAGAGAGAATGGGCATGCCAGGGCCTCCAGCCACTGCAAACGGACTCCAGATGCATGCGTCACTCTGTACATCCAGCTCCAGGTGGGCACTGGGGAATCAAACTCAGGCTTTGCAGGCAAGAGCCTTAGCTGCTGAGCCATCTCTCCTGCTTTTGAAATTTCAGTAATTCTTTTGACCCCTCCAGGCAGCAGTGAGGACTCAAGCAGGCAGAGGCAGCAGATGAAGCCACAACCCCAGAGCGAAGCTAGTACTAACTATAGATCACCCTTCCCACAATCCCATCATTCCGCTTGTGTTAAAGATAGGCAGACATTAGGCTCAGAGGTCATTGAAGGGAGGACCCCTCCTCCTGTTTCCCTGGTAACATTAAAGAGAAGAACCCCTTCCTACTGACTAGAGGAACTCTGGTCCTGGGTGGAACCTGTCAATTACTCACCTGGTCAAAAACCACCCCTCACCTACAGACATGCTAAAGAGGTGGAAGGAATACTTATCCCCTTCATGAGATAATGTACCCCAGAAGCCCCTCCCCAGGGTTAGTTGCTCGCAGACCCTCGCTGCTGAGTCTGCCAGCTTTTCGGAGTTATAACTCAAAAAGCACAACTCTCCCCTTCCCTTCTCTTCTTGCCTGACACTGTGGGGTTTTCCACCTTCATATCCCAGCCCCTGATCCAGTGACCCCGCCTCTTTCTTATGGGGAACCCGCCCACTCTCAGGAGTCATTCTATATTTTTTAAAATAAAATCTGCTTTTGCCCTCCTCACCTTCTTGTCCACATTCCTTAATTTCTCTTTGGTATCAGACACAAACTAAGAGCCTTAGTCACTCAAGTCCAACCCACCTGGGCTGAGAAAGGCCCCATCACGCTCAAAATTCCCAACACTTGGTTACCTAAAAAGAGTTTCTAAGATAAAGTACACACCTGTTTCTCTTCTTGTAGAGACTTATGTAGACACATCATAAAAGGGGACAGTTGGGTCTGGGAAGATGGCTCAGCAGTTAAAGGCATTTGCTTGCAAAGCCTGTTGGCCTGGGTTTTATTTCCCAGTACTCACATAAAGCTAGATGCACAAAGTAGTGTATGCATTTGGCATTCGTTTGCAGTGGCAAGAGGTCCTGGTGTGCCCATTTTCTCCCTGTCTCTCCTTGTAAATCAATCAATCAATCAATATATCTACATATATATAGATATATTATATTATAATAATATATATATATTATATTATAATATATCTATATATAAAATAAAGGACAGCTAAGTGTCCAGTAAGTGTATGAGAAGGTTTTCACTTCACCAGAGTTGGCTATCTGGGTTCACACCTGATTCCTCTGAATGCTAAGCTGTCCCTGGCAGTCTCTTCCTGTCCCTCAGCTTTGTTCTAGTCAAGATCAGCCATACTAGACACCAGAGGCCCAAGATCTATTCCAACTTCTGGCCACTGTCTAGGATCTACTGACTTCTGGGTAAGTCCCTGATCTTTAGACTCCTGGCTCCATCAGGGTAACTTTCATCTGGGTAACTTTCTCAGAAATCTCATGTTTTAGGATGTAGCTTTCATTTCTTTCCTTAGGACAAGCATTCCCTGAAGGCTGGGGGTGTGGTGAGGAGTGGAGACATACCAGCATGTAGCATTTACCCTCTTGTTGGAACCAGACACTGGATCCGAGCAGCTTATGGGAGGAAAGGATTTATTTCAGCTTACAAAGTTTTTAGTGGACATTTCATCATGGCAGGAAAAGCCTGGCCGAGCAGGTAGCTGGGCATCTCACCTTATCACGGGAGCAGGAAGGAAGGAGTCTAGGTGAGCTAGCGCTGGCAAGTGGGCTAGCCTGTAACATTCCAAGGCCTGTCCTCATTGGCACATCACCCCCAGCAAGCTTGTTCCACCTCCTAAAGGCTCTACCAGCAAAGGTGGCACACTGAGGCTATGGAGAACGTTTTATATCAAAGCACCATGCTGCATGTGGGCTAGTGAGGGTTCTGACAACACGGACCTCTGCGGTGCACCTGCCTGGTTAGTTCTTTCTAGGGTCAAGGACAGGGGTCCCTTGTTTGCTCCACTATTCACTTTGCACTTAACAAGAAGAGATTCACCATTTTTAATACTATACTTTAATACTATATTTGAGAAGGGAGGTGAGATCATTTGCACAATCAGGGAACCAGTACAGACCCTTTTTAACTTTCGATGGGGTCACATCCTGGTAAACTCAGTGTGAGTTATAGAAAAAGGCATCTGAACACCTCTAGTGTAGAACATGCTAGAACACCTGGCGGCTCCCTTTGTGACGAGGTAGCTGGCTGGAGGCTGGCTTCCCTGCTGCTGTGAGGGGGTTCTAGAGAAAGGCACACGCCGCATTTTGCTAGTCCAGGAAAAGATCCAAATTCAAAATTCTGAGTATGATTTTTAAATCTTTTATTTTTTTCTCTCTCCCTCCCTCCTTCTCTTTCTTTCTTTCTTTCTTTCTTTCTTTCTTTCTTTCTTTCTTTCTTTCTTTCTTTCTTTCTTTCTTTCTTTCTTTCTTTCTTCCTTCCTTCCTTCCTTCCTTCCTTCCTTCCTTCCTTCCTTCCTTCCTTCCTTCCTTCCTTCCTTTCTTTCTTTCTTTCTTTCTTTCTTTCTTTCTTTCTTCTGCTTTCTTTTCTTTCTTGTTTCTTTTTTTTTGTGGTGCTGGGGATGAAACCCAAGACTTTGTGTGTGTCTGGCACATGTTCTACCTCTGAGCCATACTTCTAGCCTTCTCCCAGCAGTGCCTGGGGCCTGTGGGGCCTGAGTAACTCTTTAAATTAAATTGTCTCACAGCCCACTAGTGCTTTGTTCCCACTTGGTGGAAAATGCTGCCTAGGCAGCCCCTGACTGTCGAATCTTGCCAGGTTTCTAATATTACTTTATTTATTTATTTCTGAGAGAGAAAGACAGACAGAGAGAGAAAAGAGAGAGAGAGAATGGGCACACCAGGGCCTCTTGCATCTGCAAATGAACTCTGGGCACACATGCCACTTTGTGTTATGTGGATACTGGGGAACTGAATCCAAGCCAGGTGCCTTTAACCGCTGAGCCATTTCCCCAGCTCTATCTCACCAGATTTACCCACTACTGGCCACCTGGATTTGACCCATTTCTCTGCCTGATGCCCACATCATACTGTGTTCCAAGCCAGTTGGGCTGGGCACCAGCTTTGCCACAGGGAATTTAGGCCAGATCTCTCAGAAAGTTAAAGTGAAGAGAAGGAAACAAGAACTCACAGTTTGGAACCCTTCCTAAGCGACAGACACTGTGATCAGCATTTTACATAGATTATTTCAAACGTCCCTAAATTTCATTCATGTACCACCTTCAGGACGTCTGCTCTACACTACCACTCACTTAGTATTGCTCTTTAAATTAACGTGCCTTTTTAAAAAGTGCACAATTTTATTTTCTAAGGAATTGCTATATTATTTCTATAAATCACTGAATTTGACACACGGGTTTCATATTTCCAACATGCATCCATTGTAGGCTATGAAATAACAGGTATGCTTCTGTAAGCCACCTGAAATCATCTTACCTGGCATGTGTCACATGTGTGCCATCAGCCTCTGGGAAGCTCAGCAGCACTTTGGCTGACGTGCCTGGGAGGTGGCTCACAGAAGAGAAGGGGACACTCCCAGAGCCTCTTGCCTAAAGTCCTCACAGTGGAAAGAGATGGGGTGGCAGTGGGGTCGGATTTGAATCCAGACTTCTCCCTCTGGATCTGGCTCTTTCCACTCTGGTGCTTCCCAAATACAATTCTTTTTATTTTTATTTATTTATTTGCAAGCAAAGAGATACATACATACATACAGAGAGA
>PVHP010018268.1:0-33365 GCA_004024765.1 Zapus hudsonius | reverse complement strand
TAGTGAAAGAATAAGCAAATTACGTGTGTTGGCAGAGGCAGTTAGGAGAGAGAGAGAGAGAGAGAGAGAGAGAGAGAGAGAGAGAGAGAATGAACTCCAACTACCCTGTCAAAAATCTAGAAAACATCCTCCCAATTTCAGTAAACGTAAATTACGTGTCATTAAAATACATTAAACTGCCTTTTCTGCACAGAAAGCGCTGGTCCTGCAGACTTTTCTATTCGTGAGTTCATGAAAAAACTGAATCCTGCCATGGAAGAACCATGAGCTGGATCCCTGATTGCTAGTTCAGGTACCTGTAAAGTGATTCTGAAGGGTTTTTGAAGGTGGGCAGGACAGGGAAAGGAATTCGGACAGTCAGAACCAGAAGGGGCCCATTCTACTTTTCCCAAACCTCAAGGAAGCCACACGTACCCCTGTCTTTGTATTGTCTTTCCTCCCTTTTGAGCTTGCTTGCAACATTCCTTTTCTCCTCCTTCCCACCTTCAGTAGATCCATTTCCCAGGAGGTTCAGCTGTGTAAGGCTTCATGGTCAGGTGTTCTGCTTGTCCTGTGCATTCTGCTGTTCCTGGAGCACAAGCCATCTTACTTTGCTCCCGTGTGTTCTAGGTCATCTGTTAAGGATTGTGGGTGGCAGAGAGCTGGGTGACAGTAAGCCTCTGGGGCTTCCCTCCAGGTCTACAGGGGGTGATGGCGTTCCTCTCTTCTCCCATCAGGCACTTGTTCTAGTCCCAGAGGAAGCCGGTGCCACCTCCCTGCAAGCTGAGCCTATGTTGACTTTTCCTTCAGCTTTGCTTACAATAACGTGTGGTCTCAGGGAAATGATATGGTTTAGAGAGGAACCTGAAATGTATCCAACTTAACGCTGTTTTAAAGAAAGCATGTTATACAAAAGGTTTAATTTTCAATTAAAAAATATAAAATGAGCCCAGAACTTTTGATGTTCCCCTCTAAACCAGGTTCCATTGTTAGCTGCAGGGAAAATCCATCATTACCTGTGACTCAGAACAGGCCTAAGAGACTGTGGAGTGAAGGTTCTTCTTTGTGACTCTATGGCTGAGGGCAGAACCTGTCTTTTCATTTCTCCAGCATATCTAATCGTGGTAGATAGATAACATGCACTGGTCTACTGAGGAATCCGTGGGTAAGGGCTGGACATGTTACTCGGTGGCGGAGCACTTAGCACGGGTAGGGCTCTATGATCAATCCCCAGCATTACAGAAAAAAAGAAGCTGATAGGAAGGCATTGTGTTGAGCTGACCAAACATTGTAACAGAAGTGTAATGGATAAACTTCTCACTGGAAACAAGTAGAAACATGAACAAGGAAAAGGTCAGAGGAGGAGTGATCAGAAAAGATACTTCAGCAAGAAGCTGAAGGCCTGAGCTATGAGAAAAGGGGGAGAGAGCATAGTGTTGAAAGACATCTCAGATTCAGGAGGAGAAAAGATGAGAGAAGGGGTTGACAAGCATCTTGGGCAGAGAGGCCTGTGAGTTGCAGTGTGAGGCTTTGCACCCACTAAAGAAGTTTATGAAATTGTCAGACGATTAATATAGATGAAGTAGGAAGCCCAAGAGAAAAGGTAAGGCTGAGGCAGGCATGCTGGCTCATACCTACAATCCCAACTCTCTGAGAGTCTGAGGCAGGAGGAGTGCCATGAGTTCAAGGTCAGACTGGGCTACAAAACAGGACACTGTCCCAACACACACGCGCACACACACTCACACAGTGAGGTTAAAAGGCAAGAAGTACTAGTGGCCTTCCAGGGGTTTGGACTTTGGCCAGGAAACCATGGTTGGCTTTAACATAATATGCACTTCTCTAATGTCATTTTAGCTCCAGTGTGAGGATAAGATCTGTGTTAGGCAATCTGTCCACTTAGGACCCCATGGAAACATTCTGAGAGAACTGCATACATGGCCAGATGCTGTGACAGGCAGGACAGGTAGATGGCGAATTAAATAGTGGGCTCTTCCCAGGTTTAATCCTACCTTCCCTCTGGGATCTCAGCTGAAACAGAACTTCCGCCTGTATGGAGGCTTGTGCACACTGTACCCAGCTGATAACACAGGTTGCTTGACTTGGTGGTTTGTATTTTTGTCTCTGTCACTACCCACAAGCTCCAAGGTCTGGTTCCTAGGTGCCCAGCTCACAGTGACAGCCAACCTGTCTCTGAAGTCTACCTGTGGAGTGTGTACCTATAGGCGACAGTCTCCAGGACAGATTCCCAAGTGGTGATCTGGTGACTTCTCATGGGAGAAGTCCCTGCTCAGCAGTACATGGGAAGTTAGAAGCAGTTTTTATTACAATTATTGCTCTTGCTACTCTGGCTATGTAATTGCATCCAGGATAAGAAAAGTGGTCTTAAAACTAGGCATGCCTGTAACTCTAGCCCTCAAGAGTCAGAGGTTAGAGGATTGCCACAGTTTGAGGCCAGCCTGATCTGTATAGCAAGTTCTAGGTCAGCCAGGGATATATAGCATGCCTCCATGTCTCCAGAAAAAAGTCTTATTTCAGCAACAGAATTGCCACGCATTACAATCAGTGTTTAGTAAATCCTGTCCTGTCATGTGTGGGTGCTGCGCTTGCTTCCTGTTGGATTTATTTAGCAACGAGTAGGACTAAATGACTTCCCTGGCATCAGCACATTAATTTTATGGTAGGGATGAAAAAGGCTAGAAGTGAATCCTGACTTTACTAGTTCCAAATGGAGGCTCTTGGGAAGCAAGCTGACAATTCTGTCCTTTCCTTTGCTCATCTGTAAAATGGAAGTTACAACAGTAACTTCCTTAGAGGGCGATTGTGGGGATTAAATAAGTTAATATGTAAACAAAGTCTGAAACAAGATAAGCAAGACTCATAATCATTAGCTATTATTGTTCGGCTCTAGTGGTCCTTTTACTTTCAGAGTAGTTTTCCATACAGCCGAAAGTATCCGTCCTCAATATCAGTTCAGTATCTCCAACAGAACAATTTTCATTCTTTTCCTCCTAAGTTTGTCTCTCACCTTAGGTGACCTCATCCATCATCCATCCAACAGGTCGATCCATAGAAGCTGAAGATCTATTGTAATTCCTCCTTTTCTTTCACCTCCCATAGCCAAGATATTTTTCAATACCCAAATGTAATTGAAGACAGTGTTTTTTCTACCTCTGATTAATTCACCATTGCTTTCCTGGACTTTTAACAGAAGCCCCCTAATCAGCCTTCCTGCCTTTACCGTCTCTTTTCAGTCCGTTTCCCCAACTTTTCCACACACAAATCAAGTTTGTTTACTTTGGGCTTTCCATCTCCAGAGGAAATTCAAAGCCATTCATGAAGAGTGCTTGGCCAACCTTCCATTCCGAGACTTTACCCTCTCAAACCTATGACTCTGCCATATGGGCCTCTTCCAGGTTCTGGGTCACAGTGAGCCCTTCCATGTCTAGGAGCCTTGATCTCTTGCCTGGAATGTTTTCCCCAACTCCTTATAAAGCTGGGCATCTGGTTTTTAAGTGCTTAGTTCAAATATCAAATGCTTGGAGAAGTTCTTTTTTTTCCCCTGACATTTCATTCTAAAATATTTTTCCTTAGTTACTTTCTCTTTTACCCACTCTTTGTTACTGTCCTATCACTCGTTTGTTTTTTTCAAACATTTTATTTATTTGAGAGAGAGAGAGAGACAGACAGACAGACAGACAGACAGACAGACAGAGAAACAGAGAGAATAGGAGCGCCAGGGCTTCCAGTCACTGTAAATGAACTCCAGACACATGTGCCCTCTTGTGCATCTGGCTTTATATGGGCACTGGGGAATCAAACTTGTGTCCTTCTGCATTGCAGGCAAATGCCTTAACTGCTAAGCCATCTCTTCAGCCCTCACTTGTTTATTTTGATTATCTGAAATTCTTATTTGATTTTTTTTTTCATTTTTAAAACAACATAAAATTTTAATTAGCTTAAAGAGTAACAGGTTCGCATATAAATTTCTTGATAGAATGGGCTCCATGGGAGCTGGAGAGATTGCTCCATGGTCAAGAGCACTTCCTGTGCAAGCGTGAGGACCTGAGGAGGCCTGAGAGACCAAGCAACCTGTGTACCCAAGACCCACAACACAGCTGGGCACATTTGTAATCCCTGTGCTGTAGGAGCAGAAACCTGAGAGTCACTAGAGTTTTTGAAAAACGGCAAGCTCTGCGATCAGTAAGAGACTCTGACTCAAACAAGAATGAGCAGAAGAGCCATGGAACAGGGCAACCAACGTTCTGCTCCTGCTACTGCAGTGAGCATAACCCGTCTTAGGTGGGTGCATGGGGCACTGAAATGGCACATACAAAGTGCTTATCTCTCTCTCTCTCTCTCACTCACTCTCTCACACACACAGCACAGCACACACACAAGCAAAAAAGGGGGGATTCTATGGGAAAAAAGCCATATCTACTTTTTGTCACTGTAACATCTTTTTTTTTTTAAGCTTAGAAGAGCATCTTGTACAATTTAGAAATGTCAAAAATACTTGAGAGAACTAAAGACTAAATGTTATCTTTTGTTCCAAAAACAGGTCTCGGTATGGCTTAAGAAATCATAGTACTCAGAGTCATTTGTTCATTCATTTACTCAACAAAGTTGTTACGAGTCATCCCTGTGTTCACAAGATACTAGAAAACAAAAAGGTTAGCAAATTTCTGCCTCTAATATTGAGTGTGAATGAAGTATATGGGAATGCAGAGGAGGACATGATGAACAGTGTGGAGAATGAAGTGCCTTAAGGAGTGAGTTTGAGCTGATCCATGAAGGATGAACCGTTTCACAGGCTAGGAAAGGAGATGGATGCTACAGACAGAGGACCCTTCTGGAATGTACATAGAATGTGTACAGCAGGATTGTAGAAATGGGTGGATGACCATTTAGAGAGGCCAGCCTGGTCTGCATAACAAGTCCTGGGGCTGGAGATTGTTGGCACTGGCTGAGGCAGGAGTAGGCTTCTAAGAAGAAGGAAAGCATTTCCTAGAGCCAAAGCAGCTCAGTATTGACAGCTAGGAATTTTAGCACATCCCTACGGGAAGACCTATGAGGCACTGGAAGTCGAGAACATCAGAGTAGAAGGGATGGAATGACTATAAGATCTCCATGATCACCATCTTTCAAGAAGGATCACCATCTTCCTTGAATTTGGCTACATAGTGAGTTTGAGGTGAACATGGATCCTCTCTCCAAAATACAAATCAAAGAAAAAGGAAAAGGTGAAGGAAGGAAAGAAGAAAGAAAACTACTCATATATACTTAAGGGTGATTGCATGAATGTGATAAAAGCAAATAATAATTTAGGTAAATTATGCCAAACAAATTTCTACTTCAGTTCTTCCTTGATTCTTTGATTAAGGTATTTGGTAATTATTAGAAAAAAATATAATCAACAGTTAAATCTCCAGTGTAGACCTTCAGTTTGTTGAAGAGGCTACATTTGCTATATCCAGAGGTTGTTATAGGAAACCCTAGTCGCAGGGTTGGGTGATCAGGGACTGGCAATGCTCTTCGTTGCCCACCAGAGCTAGATGTTAAGACTATATTGCTGAAGACATCATGTGTTTTGGCTGTAGGACACTGAGAAATCAAGCTGGAATTGAGCTGGAAGCCTCCTCTCTGCTGGCTAGCTTTCATAGCACTGAAAAGTCACCAACAGTCTTAACCAACAGTGGACCCTGTGAGCTACGTAACTGACCAGCCAGGTAAGATGTGCCCACTGGTGAAGAGAGGCATGTCTGTTGTGGGAATAAATAACTGCTCTCTGATTGGATTTGAGGATCACTCCAGGGGAGGGAATTCAGGCCTGGTCACAGGCCCTGGTGGCAGGGAGCTACTACTTTTGTTTGGCTACATGGGGATGCTGTGTCTATCAAGTCACTCTCTTCAATGTTTATGCTTATAAATAACCACAGTTAGTGTCCCTCTCACCTTCTGTCAGAGAAGCTTCTTGCTGACAGTGGTGAATGCTGAGAGCAGGTGACTTTTGTGTACTCAGCATCAAATTAGACATCTCTGTCACACCCTTCAAAGCTCAGGGAACATAGAGTAGAAGGGATGGAATGAATATGAGTCAGGAGATGAAGAGCAGGGCTTTGAAATGCTGTCTTCTGGCCATGAAGTGATGGTTGCATTTATAATCTCACAGTGATTTCCATTACCTGCACAAGACAAGCATAATATTGGTGTTCTTCAACATTTGTGTCATGGGCGATGGAGTAGGGGAGAGAGAAAGAAAGAAAGAGAAAGAGAGAAATGGATGGGGACTAACTGGAAAGAAGAATGAATTCAGTGGAAGGAGAATAAGAGAAGGGCCCAGGAGAGAGTAATGAGAGGAGTCAGGATTGAAACCTATCATGTACCTGGATGAAAGTAATCAGTAGACGTGAGAAAAGGAAGCTAAAACAGATCACAAGAGCGTGCAGCAGAATTGCTCATTCATGATAAACTGTTGTGAATTTCTGCTTGTCTTCAACCTGTTGAAAGATTTTTATATCTTCTGGTCCTTGACCTGTTTTGCGAGTATGACAGGCCAGCAATTTCCTGATTACAGAGCCAGTTGCTATTGTAGCCCACTTGGCATTTTCTGTTTACTCTTTTAGAAGCAGACATCGGCATACAATCTTCCGTGACTATATTCTCCTTCACTTTGTGTTTCTCTGTGGGGAGAATTTCCGAATGGAGATAATGATATACTCCCATTATAAAATCAGCCTTCAATCGCCAGTGACATCACCTTTGTCTGTGAAACAGGAAGGGAGGAGAGAGGCCATGTCTGGAACAATGCTCACTGCGCTCTCTGCATATCAGGCACCTCAGGAGTAGAAAATGGACTTTATAATTCAGTGACATTAATGTCTGAGCCTGGCATTGTACCAAGGTATATTAAGGTTGTCATCTTAAATCTAGCAGATGTGGGGTCATAAGGTCTCTGCAATTGTTTCTCTTTAAAAAAGTACAGGAAGAAAGAGACCCATGCCTGCTTCTAACTTCTAATATCCCCTGCCTTCCTCAGGTTCTCTCTTAATTGTCTGAGGTTTGACTACCTAGCCAAGATACTCTTGTCTTAATTCTTAATCTTTTAAAAATAATTTCAACACCGAGGCATTTTTGGGGACTGTTTAATTTTAAATCCTTTGAAATCAAGATTTAAGATTCTTCAGCAAAGGATTAATTTTTAGATTTTATCACAGGAAATGAATCTGACCATTTAATTTTTCTGAGACCACATCACTTCATCTGCCAAAAGGAAATGAATAAAATGATTGTTATTCCTTTTAACCTGAAACCGTAACCACATGTCATATGTACTGGCAGCCAGGAGGAAGGTTTTCCATCCAAGTACCCGAAAATGCTTCCCAGAAGTTGGGCAAGTGGGCTGCTGGGGTTACTCAGCCCAGTTCTCTGTTCTGTTGGTGTCTTAAAGGGGTGACCGCTGGCAAGAGAGCATGTGTCTGAGCTGGAGGGCTGTGTGAGGAGAGCAGAAAGCACAGAGGTAGAGAGGGAAGGGATGGTAGGGAGGAATGGACACTGGGGACAGTATGGTGTTGACCAATTTATTACAGCATTTTTGAACGCAAAACATGCCTGCCTCTTATGTGGAGGGCCTTTTTACATTTTATTTTTAGTTGACACATGGTAATTGTGCATCTTTATGGGGTACAATGTGATACTTCATACACATACATATACAGCATGCGCTCCTAAACCAGGATAATAAGAATGGCCATCACCTAACACAGGTCTCATTTCTTATGGTAAGGACATTCAAGTCTTCTAGTTATTCTAAAATATACAACATGCATTATTGATGATTATAGGTACCCTCTGGAGCAATAGAACATGAGAACTTATTTCTCCTATCTACCTGCAGCACCACAACACTCTACCCCTGACCAACTGCTCTATGGTTCATACACTTCATTCTCCTCCCCCTGGTCTTTGTAAACTGCTGTTCCATTCTTAAATTCTGAAGAAAGTTCATTGCATGGGAAAAGATTGGACAGACGTTGTGTCCTCCTTCCTCATCAGCCACTGTTGAAAATGCCTTCCTTGGTGCTGCCAGGATGAGCCTTCTGCAACGCCAGCACCATGGAGCAGTCTCCTTTAATGGGATGGGATATAGCTTAGTGGTAGAGAGTTTACCCAGTGTGTCTAAGGCCCCGGGTTCTAGTGCCAACACCAGAAAACAAAGAGCAAATAAGCAAGACTATTAATGGCCCCCTGTGTTGGCTCTGTTGGTAAACACTACGACCAGTGGGCTAAATTTGGATGAATGCTGTTTCTGTATGGATGGTGAATTACAAATAGTTTCACAGTTTTTCCTTGTGTCTGTGTCTGTGAGGTGTGTGCATGTCTGTACTGGTATGGGTGCAGGTGTGTGTGTGGGTCACGTGCCTGTGTGTGTGGGTCACGTGCCTGTGCATGTGGAGGCCAGAGGCTGACCTCAGCCATCTTTCTGAATCACTCTCTTAGATTTTTAAGAATCATCCTAAAATTTAAAAAGTCTCTAAACTGTTAAATATTTATTTCCCTCCCAAAGTGTTATTTTTTAACACACATGTGTAAATGTTCATGTGTGTGTGAGTACAGGTGTGCCTAGGGGGTGCATATGCAGGTGGGTGCAGAGGCCAGAGCACAACCTTGGGTGTCATTCTGAAGAATACTGTTCATTTTTCCTTCCGTTGGGCTGAAAGTTAGACTTTCTGGCCAGTGAGCCTGAGCCCCAGGTATGCTCTTGTTTCTGCCTCACCAAGCTAGGATTACA
The DNA here is from genome assembly GCA_004024765.1 of Zapus hudsonius. NCBI lineage: Eukaryota > Metazoa > Chordata > Mammalia > Rodentia > Dipodidae > Zapus > Zapus hudsonius. Next base: position 24,595 of record PVHP010018268.1, on the reverse strand, counting down.
GGCACAAGCTGCTACACCTGGCACTTTTCTGTGGGTTCTGAGTGTCTCACGCAGGTCCTCATGCTCTAAGGCAAGCTCTTTCTTGACTGTCTCCCTAACCCTCTGGTTGAACTTCACTCTCCAGTGTCATGGTATTGAGAGCTGGGACTTTAGGTGGTCATTAGGCTATTTAGGTCTGCCCTCATTTTGGGATTAGAATATTAAACTCCGCCCTCATGCATGAGATAAGGAGATGATTAGACTATGGAACTCCGCCCTCATCATGGATAAAGCTCCACCCTCATGCACGGGTTTAGTGCTTTGTAAAAGGCCTAGAAATGAGTTCGTTCATCCCTCCCACCCCTCTGTCCTGTGTGATTCAGCAAGAAGTTCCGTAGTAGAAGCAGACACTCATGTCAACCAGCCTGGCCTCAAACTTAAACTCATGATTTTCCTGCTTCTACCTCCGAAGTACTGGATATCAGGTATCTGCCACCATGCAGAGCTGACTTGTTTCAGGGGAAAATTATATTTTAAAAATTAAAGTTAAATCTATCCATTTTTTGTAATTCCTTTAAGCAGAATATCTATAGAACTTGTCCATCCACACACTTTTTATATGCTAGTGTTTGAAACCATGAATTTTAATTGTATTTGTTTTTTAATGTCTTCTTTTTATGAGATTTCAGATATTTCTTGTTCGTGCATATTATGAAAGAACAAACTGACTTTCCATTAGAAATGTAAGATTCTATCCCAGCAGTCAGGAGGATGAGTCAGGAGGATCTCAACTTCAAGGCCAACACTGGCTATATAGCGATCTCAAAAAATGGGGGAGGGGTTTGGTGTTGGGAGTTAACTCAGCTGATAGAGTACTTGCCTGCCTAGTGTGTACAAAGCTTTGGGTTAAATAACCAATACCATATGAACTAGGTGAGGTGGTCCAGCATGCCTATAATCCTAGCACTGGAGGCAAGAGCATCTGAAGTTCAAGGGCATACTTGGCTATATAGGGAATTTGAGGCCAGCCTACTTTACAGGAGCTCCTGTCTAAATTTTTAAAAAAAGGAAGTGTGTGTGTGTGTGTTAAAAATACTACAACCAGAAAAGGACCTCTGCCCCTATTTGTTTATTTTCCTTCTCGAGTTTGTGCTCCACATAGGGTTTGACTTACCTCTCTGTTAAACATAGACGATTTTATCACAATCTCAAGGTCATGCTTCCTAGTCTTTGTCTGCTAATAAGTATCAAATTCAATAAATCATAGAAAATTAGGCTGCTGATCATAATCAAGGTTATTATAGGTAGAAGCATCTGAGTGCAAAGGAAGAAGTGCTTATAATTGAAATAAAATTCAGTTAAGCATGTGACTGCAATATTTCCCCGGAGGACATTGTAAAGGCCTCAGTAAAGACATTTCTAACTTTCTGACACCCTTCTGGCTTCAACAGCTCTGTCTCCTCTGAAGCAAGTCATAAAAACCAAAATTCCTCTTCTCTAGGGAGAGTTACACAACTTACAGTCCCTTTAAGTAAGCTGCTGTGGTTGCTTGAATCAGATGTCCCCCATAAACTCATGTGTTTCCCATGCTTTGACCCCAGCTGTTGACAATTTCAGAGGTGGGTACTTGCTGGAGGAGGGATGTTATTGGGAATGGGTTTTAGGGGTATTTAATCCCCTTTTTCAGAGATCTACTCACTCTCTTGCTGCTGTTTTCCATCTGACAGAAGTGATGCCTAGTCTCTGCTCTACCGTCTTTTCCCTGCCATCAGGAACCTTCCCCTCAAGATTTTAAGCCTGTAAGCCAAAATAAATATTTTCTTCCCATCAGCTGCTTTGGGTCAGGTGTTTTGTCCAAGCAGCACAAAGGGTAACTACAACAGCTGTAACACCTGGAAACTCATCATTCTCTTCTCCCATAGGGTCTCATTCCAGAAGGTCCTTCCTCATACCTGAAAGATATGTCCTACAGACAAAACAAAGAGAGCTAGCTCCTCTCGGTCTATTCCCATTACATCACCCTCTTCTGCCTCTCCACATGCTGGCCATGAAATCTAAGCATGCAGATGGATACTGGTCAGCTGGGCCTTTGGGTCTTCATTTCTGAAGGATTCAGTGTCATGCACAACTTTATTAAATATTTCTCTCATGATTTCTTGCATTCACTTGTCTGTTGAGATGGGAGTGCCTACTGTGACTCTTATGGTAGGTGAAGGAAAATATTGTGGGAAAATACCCATCCTTCTTATTTATTTTATTTTACTTTTTCAAATCTTATTTTTCCATGCCCTTTGTGTTGGTCTTGCAGATAGCTATGGTATGAATGAGATGTTGATTAACAAGAAAAACTATCAAACCAGAGTCTTGAAATGAGGCTAATCCTGATAGGCCAGCTGAGTGCTGCAAAGATTCACAGACCAGAGTGTTCTCTCTCTCTCTCTCTCTCTTTCTCTCTCTCCTCTCGCCCTTTCTCTTTCTCTTCCCCTCTCTCTTTCTCTGTCTCAAACCCAGGGCCTTAATTAAGCATGCCAAACACCTACCCCATCTCTAATAAAATGACTTAAATCTTTAAAACATTCCTTATGCTTTCAGTATGTTTTCAAATAGCGACCCTTTAAAATATTTTTTATCCGAAGGCCAAAAATAGGCATTTTACTTAGAATTTACAAAAAAAAAAAAAAAAAAAAAGGAAGGGGGTATTGAGAAGCTATGTGGTATGATATGATTTGGCCCAGAAATTCACATTCCAGCTGATGCTTAACACTCTGGAGCAAAAGTCAAAGCCATTTTAAAGAATGTTTTATATAAAATGGCAGCTTCAGTGTGCCAGAGGTCAGTCTTGGGCCAGCCTGAAAGGGAAAAACAGAAGTATTGTAATGCAACACACACGTGGCAGCTTAGGGCAACTCATGTGTGCTGTGTTTATGCTTGGGACGATTTCCAATACACTGTGAAGAAATGAATTCGTGAAAAATACTATCTAAAGATGTTTGGATTCCAAACTCTTTTGTTTTTGTTTTGCTTGGCTCTTTGACAGTCTTCCCATACAGCCAGGCTGGCCTGGAATTTATGATCCTCCCCCTTCAACCTTCTGTTTCCACATCTGGCTGGTCTCAAACTTCTTAATTTATAAGTGAAATTTATTAGATTTCAGGGGCTTTTAAATGCTCCAGTGACAGAATCTTTGCTTGGCCAAACTTCAATCAAGCTTTTATATTAAGCATATTTTTTGAGCTTCCTTATAAAATCCAGTTTTAGCAAAGAACCTGGAAAAAAAATCCTTGCAGCCCACCCTTTACTCAGGATATCTAAATAGGTCTGTGGTCTTTCAGGAACCCTCAAAAGACTCCCAATCTTCCTGCCCTGTCTTCAGCAATACCGTTATACTGTTATAATGTTTCCTCTTACTAAATCCCCACCCACTTCACCTAACCCTTGCCCCTTGACCATAACTCCTCCCTTAGGAGTCCAGTCAATCTTTTCTTCCAATGCGAGGTCCCATTGCAATGGGCCTTACATCTGTGGCGACGATCCTAAATATATAGCCTCCTTACCATTTTAAGTATTTATTTATTTATTTATTTATTTATTTATTTATTTATTTATTTATTTATGTGCAAGGAGGGAGGGAGGAAGGGAAAGAGAGAGAGAGAGAGAAAGAGAGAGAGAATAGCAGGCCAGGATCTCCAGCCGCTGCAAATCAATTCCAGATGCATGTGCCACTCTGTGCATTTGGCTTTATTGTGGGTACTAGGGAACGAAACCCAGATCACTAGGCTATACAGGCAAGTGCCTTTACTGATGAGCCATCTCTCATTTCAACTTACCGTTTCTTTAGAAAGTGACATAGAATAAATTTTCTTTTTTAAAAAATTATATTTATTTATTTATGAGACAGAGAGAAAGAGGTGGGTAGAAAGAGAGTATAGACATGCTAGGGCCTCTTGCCACTGCAAACAAACTCCAGAGGCATGTGCCACTTTGTGTACTAGAGAATCAAACCCTCGCCATCAGACTTTGCAAGCAAGGGTCTTTAACTGTTGAGCAATCTCTCCAGCCTAGACATTGAATAATTTCTGACAGTTAAAATGTTGCCATGCAGTATGAAATCCTTCTGATGTTTCTGGAAGCTATTATGAAAAATGGAAATTAAAAAATACATACTTCAGTAAATCTTTGGGATAAGAATAATTCAAAATGATTTTTACAAAGAAAAAGAAATAGGCTTCTTGGTTTTAAAGTTACTTTTATTACTAATATAACTTGGATTTTCAGTATGTGCCTTTCAAATGCAGTCTTTTGGGATAAACAAGTGAAAATGTCAACCTAATTAGCAGAACAGGCTTTCTTTTTATAAAACAGAAAAGTGTGAACAGTGTAGTAGTTATTTCTTTTTTTATTTAAAAACTTTAATATGGAAACCATTTAGTTACACTAAGAATTTTTTGTCTCTACTTCTATATTTATAGGGTAGAATATCAAGTACCTATGCTTGAATGCATTTAAAAACTTTAGATAAATTAAAATTTGTGGTTTTTTATTGTCCATAATGAGTTACATTATTTAATGGGTAAACAATGAGTTGTTATCCCCAGTTCCCCAATGCCCCTCTTTCCCATCCCCAATCAGCGTGGGCAGTCTGGATCAGTCCTTGGTGCTGGGGACCATGGATAGCCTAGGAGTCAGCCTGGTTCCGCCGGCCCTAGTGTGTAGTAGTTACTTCTATCTTAAGTAAAAATCAAGTGTGGGAGTCTACCTTTCCTTAAAAAATAAACATCCTTTTAAATTTCTATTTGCTATAAACGAGACTTTGATATGATTCTTACCCAGTTTTTCTTCACTAATACATACATATGATTAAGTCTGCATCAGGTGACCCTTTCCAATGTGTGTGATGGTATCAAACATGAGGCACCTTCAGAGTCAAGTGTACTGGAACCTGTGCAGTCATCAGTGCAATGCAAGTTCAAGTTACCACCCTAACAGACATGCACACACATGCAGTGATATGAAATTCAAACTCCAGATGAAGGGAAAGTGCCAAGTTGGCTTTATGATGGGACTCTACTTCTAGAGAAGGTTTTCAGATATGCAGTAAGACACTCTGGAATAGCTACTAATTCAAAGATGCCTCACAACATATGGGGTGTACATTTCAAAGCACAACCTCTTCTCTAAAAGAGGAATATGGAAGATGAAGCCAACTCATGTTATTTTTGTGAGAATAATTATTTAGATCTTTACCCCCATAAGAACAGAAGCTCATTGTTCCAAGTATCCTGCCAAAACTATACATTGACTGAAAGTAGGTGGGAGAAAAATACCCACAGCGCCCTTGGTGAGGATTTAACCATGGCACTTTCACGTTTTAGAGTCATTATGAGTAAAGCTTAACTTCTTGGACCATTAATTTCTAATAAAGTGGAACACTCACTCATGTCCTTGTGAGTAAAACTGTGTAATTTTTCTTGCCAGTTTTTATTTTATTTATGTTTAGAATAAATTCAAGTAGCTCAATGCAAATGATAATTTTAATGCAGTCCAAGCAAAGAGAAGTGTGTTTTCTAATATCTAAGTTGAAATATCTGCTTCTATTTTGAATCTGAAATAGTATGTGTATCAACTGATGGGAATAAAGCTTAGCACTTACCCAACAGAAAGCAATGAAATAGAATATGGCCCCAACAAACAAAATGTCCTCTGCTTCAAACATTCTTTTCCTTCAAACATTCCAATCCAGAATTATTCAAATATTCTAAATTTTCAACCTAGTCAAGATTTCATGTGAGGGACTCTTGAGACTTTCACTATCACAGGTATTATTCTTTTAAAATTCCATAAAACCTCATGGGAATCAATAATTGTATTTTATACTTTAGGAGAATTAATACTATATCACTTTAAAACAATTAACAAGAACACTTTTTGTGTTTATTTGTGTAAGGCAGGGTCTCATTTGTAAAACCTAGGATGAACTTGAATTTAGGGCAATTCTTTGACCTCAGCTTGCTGAATGCTGGGGTTACAGGCATGGGTCACACACCAGGCTTCGCATTAGAAAGTATTCATCTATTTCTTTCCTCCATAACTGAACAAATTAGTATCTGACCATTTATACCACTAGTAGTATTTACTGTGATTTCTTCAATTAATTTTATTTTCTAATTCTAAGATAAGGAACTGTTTGTACCCTCAAGGTTTTGCTTATATGCTTTTGTTTTGTTTGGTTTACCTGGTGCTGGGAATTGAACCTTGGCCTTCATGCATGCTACCAGGTGTTTGACCACAACACTACTCCAAGACCCCTCACATTAAAAAAAAAAGTTTTATTTTATTAAAGATGATGGTAAGTTCAAGAGTTAAAAATAAAGCAAAGCTATGTTTATACATAAGAAAGTTTTAAATACTCAAATATTTTTAGATTTAAAACAATATTTGAGATAAACCTACTTACAGTGTAAACTGTTTTGGATTTTCTGGTTTTCATCACTTTGTGAGTATGGCTGAGGAGATTGTGTTTTGCTGGTCATACTAGCCAGGCATGGGTCATGGGCCAGACGTAGTAGCAGCTAACTTCCTTGGAATCTCCTGACAAGCAGCTTCCTAAGAAGCACCTCTTACTGCACAGGTTGGTGTGGCACTCTGTCTGTAACCACTCAAGTGCTCATGAACTGTAGTTGCATGATAACTGACGTATTCATCTACCACTTCCTTCAGTCCATTAATACTTTTTTCTTCCCATCAACCCTCATTCCACATAACACATAAACAAAACCTGCCACTTAGGAATTCTTTTTCAGACCTTCAGTGATGCCTGGAGTGCCTCTGATTACCCAATCCACTCCTCACCGTAATCTGATAAGTATGTGATGAGCAATAAGCATTAATGCATCAAAGGTCTTTCTATCAATGAGAAGCTCAAGATATCGGCTGTCAGGAATCTGAGAAATTATCTACACCAATCTTCTCATTTGACAAATGAGAACACTGAATCCAATGTCTATTCCCGTCTCAACCTGATGGCTTTAAATGGGTAGGAAATAAATCCCAACCTAAATGTTTCTGTTTTCCACACAGGACATCATTTGCTCCAAAAGTCCGTCTGAGTTGTAGAATAATCTGACTCTTATGTATAACTTTCTAAGAACATTTACATTTCAGCCAAGTGTGGTGATATACACCTGTAATCTCAGCACTCAGAAGGCTGAGGCAGGAGGATTGCATTGAATTGGAGGCCAAGATGGGGTGCATAGGGAGTTCAAGGCTAGCTAGGGATGCATAGAAAAGCTTTGTTTCAAAACAAACATAGACAAAACTAGCACATTTATATTTCAGTTCTTTAAAAAACTGAGCTATACTTAAGATGTTTGAGAAAATTTTCAAATAAAGTCAAGGAGATTCTTCTCCATATAATCATGCTTCTTCTTATGCTCTCCTTAAGAAGTCCCTCCCACAGGGAGGGAGGAAGGTAGTCCAAGGAGGACAAGGGGCTTGGGGAAGGGAACTGGGGGAGGATGGACGAATTAGAACAAAGTATGACACACAATAAAAATGCCATAACGAAACCCATTACTTTGTATTCTGGCTTAGAAATTAATTTTTAAAAAGTCATCCAATATTATATTTCTTGCTATTAGAGCTACTTATAATTAGCACACAAATTCTAATGATTCCTTACTGGACTGAGACCCAAAGAAGAAAATATTTGGTTTCATTCTAATTGAGCAAAGTTGAGCTGCATGGGACTCCTATAAATGGCATTAAGATATTGAACTACAGTGGACGCATGGAAGAGCCGGAGCATCAACACAGAAATGTTTGTTTGTTTGTTGAGACAGAATCTCATGTAGGCCAGACTGGCCTCAAACTCACTATGTAGCAGAGAATGACCTGGAACTTCTGATCCTCCTGCCTCCAGACAAATCACCACACCCAGCACAGCACAGAAAATGATTTTTTTTCCTTCCAGGAAATTATTTGCATCATCAGACAAGGACATGACTCATACTCTTGAGTACACACACAAACACACACACACACACACACACACCAAGATATATGACCTATGAGAGCCATCCAAGACCAAAAGAGGATCTAAATCCATTCCTAGTGTAAAGAAGCCTACAAAGGAGCACTAAAACAAACAAACAAACACAACCCAGTGTTCACACTGGCTTTCATGTCTGCTGTCTCCAACCCCTCGGGTGTGGGTTATAGTTGTAACCAGCTACTGGGAAGCAGTAATCAGACCTGGTCTCCAGGGACATTTCCGAATCATTTCTGGACCCCTGCCTCTCATATGCATATGGTAACCGGGAAGCATAGAAAGAGTTGGGGGACATGGGGTTATTGGCTAGAGAAGCAGCATTATACTCTTGCCTTTTGAAAAAACCCATGTCTGTCTCCCGGGTCTGGGAAGCATAGGACAGTCTCTCCTTGCAGCCCTCTGAGAGCCCGGGAAGCACCTTCCTGCGGGCTGCTGACACCACATTTGCCACGATGGACTCCTGGAAGTTTCTGGGTGTGAAGGCTTCATCGACCAGCCCCAGCGGAGACCTGGCTGCCGCTTCCCAAGGCGTGGGTCTCCTGCTGGCTCTCTCCATCCCCTCGGCTGGCTTGCCAGAGTAACTGTAAGCAGGCTGGTATATCCAGGGAGATGTTGAGAAGGTGGGAAGGGATGGCCTTCCAGGAAGAGAAAGGGAGCGTCCACTCTCCTACAAGCAAAGAAAGCGTTACTATGTCTCATTCCAATTTCTGTTCATTATTACAAAGTCATAGCACCATTACACACACTGTAAACACTCAAGTCCCACAATGCTTACTACGTCCCAAAAGATGTCTGAACTTGGCATCCTCTTCATCCTCACATTCTCACATGACCCTTTCTCGTTCTCCTTCTCTGCACTCATGGGGTTCTTTACCCAGGCATACACCTCCAGCAGGAGCCTGACACCCCTGGGAACCTCACTTCTGTCTCCAACACCCCCACCACACATTCATCTTACCATTCATAGTCCACCTTCATTCCAGGCCCAGAATAAAACCCCTGAAACAGGAGGTAAACTACAAGGATCTGAACTTCTACCAAGGGACTTTTAACCTCTTACCTCATTTTTATTTTCCAAATTCTATCAAAAACAAACAAGAGATACTTAGAAGACATGAAGATCTGGTATGTTGGCTGACTGGCCCTTGCTTCTCAAAATCTATTTATGTGGTGAAGATCACATGCTTCTTTTTTCTATAGCTTTTTAAATTTTTAAAATATTTTATTTATTTATTTGTGAGAGAGAGACAGAGAGAGAGAGAGAGAGAGAGAGAGAGAGAGAGAGAGAGAGAGAGAGAGAGAGGCAGACAGAGAGAATGGGCATGCCAAGGCCTCCAGCCACTGCAAATGATCTCCAGACACATGCTCCCTCTTGTGCATCTGGCCTTATATAGGCACTGGGGAATCGAATTCTGGTCCTTCTGCATTGCAGGACCAATGCCTTAGCTGCTAAGCCATCTCTTCAGCCCTCTATAGATTTTTTTTTTTAATGCTGTCACTATGTAGTCCAGGCTGGCCTTGAACTTATAGCAGTCTCCTGCCTCAGCCTCCTGAAGGCTATGGGTTTATAGCCATGGGCCACCACACTGTCATGGGGTTCTTGGTTCTTGGGATGGGGCATTGCCCATGTTTCAAAGGGAGTCACTCTGTTTCCTTTGCATTTCAGTGCCTTCTGTGTATTGGGTTACTATGTCTTTGAGGATTTGTGTCCCTGAACCCTTGCTCTGGGCGTACTGGAAGTTCTGCTTGGCTTTTAGATGGGTGTGTACCACTAAAACTTCTTGTGTTACCTCATTTTACACTTCTGCCTTTCTAGGGACCATGACTACTGGCAATCTTCATTACCTTCTTAGACATTTATTCTTGGTTGCATGAGACTTACTCAGACAAACTGCTGGGAAGAAGCAAAAACATCCAGAGGAAATGAGTCAAGTTCAGAGGTATTAAGCATTGTTTCTTAGCTAGGCCAGGTGGCCCACACTTCTAGCCCCTCACTTGGGAACGTGGGGGACAGGAGGACCAGTTAAAGGCCAATCTCAGCTATGTAATGAGTCACAGGCCAGCCTGGATTATATGAGATCTTGTCTCAGAACACACACACCCACACCCACACCCACACACACACACAAACACACACACCCACACACACACACACACACACACACACACACACACACACACACACGCACGCACACTGTTGAACAAAAGACCAGGCCTTAAAAAGAGTCTCATCAGCATGTTCTTTCTTAATCAAGTTCTGAACTGCAAAACATCTCAGATCCAACTTTCTTTTTTCCTTTTTGCAGATTGTCACACAATGGTCAGTGGTTAATTCTTGACTTGTTTATGAGGAATGAAGGAGTCAATACAATGGATCTTGGCTTTCTCATTTTAATCACTAAAACATTTTTATGGTAGTTGAATCCTAGGAAAAATTTGTTATTCATATTTTTATTCTAGAACCAGTCATAAATCCTCTTTAGTATGCTTTAGTATGAAGTTGGCAAAGGTAAAGTGGTAATATTTAGTCATCTAAGGCCTTGATTCATATTCCACATTTTAAAAATTTACAACAAAAGTTAGGAATGGTAGCACACGCCTTTAGTCCCAGACCTCAGGAATCTGAAGTAGGAAAATCGTCTTGAGTTTGAGGCCAGTCTGGGGCTACAGAGTGAGTTCCAGGTCAGCCTGGAGTAAAGTGAGACTCGGCCTCAAAAAACTAAACCAAACAAAAAAATACAACAAAATTGAGTATATCCTACATTATTCATGTGTTAGTTTCCTGACCTTATGTAACATGATTTTATAGAACACCTAATACTTCCAGGCATTATTCTAGGAGCTAAAGTTCCAAAGATGTTTGAAATTCCTGCCCCAAAGCACACACTCCAGTACTATTTTTAGATCTCCAGTGGCAAGTTAGTTAATCAGAGAGGGACAGTGTGAAGAGAGAGCCTAACTATCCCAAGAGGGACTTTCTTAGCTATGAAATGCAGAAGATTTGGCACGAGAAAGAGAAACTTCTCTTTGCCCACAGCATGTATCTACATCTCTGTTTGTCATCGGCCATGGAAGAGGAAGAACAATTTAGTCTATGGAGTCCCTGGCTGGGACTGTTTTCAGATTCTATTGATTTGTGCAGGTCCTTGTCTGGCCACAGGTAGCTCCATAAGTACCTGCTACAGTCTGAAAGCAATACAGGTGGGCTGGGGAGATCACTGAGTGGGTGAAGTCCATGCTGTGTATACCTGAAGATCTGAATTTGCATCCTCAGAACTCACACAGGGTCAGATGCATAACAGTAGCACCCATGATCTCTGTGCACACATGGTGAGAAGGGAGGCCGAGATGGAGGAATCCTGAAGCTCAAATGCAGCAAGCAACGAAAGACATTATTTCAAACAAGGTAGAAGTGAGGACTGACACTTGAGGTTGACCTCTGACCTCCACATGCATGCCACAGCCTGCACATGCCTTCATTTGCACACAAATACATTACACACACACACACACACACACACACACACACACACACACACACAGGGTTGAGGAGACAGCAGTAAGTAAAGGAATCCAAGACTTCACAAAACATGAGTCACTCAGATCACTGGCTGATAAGTGGAAAAAATAGCTGTTAATATAATTGGAAGTATTAAACATTTCATAAGTTCATAGATTCAAATGCTAAGACATCAAGTTGCTGGCTGAAAGAAATTTATTTTCTGCTCTTCCCCTCACACCTGATCAAAAGGAATTTTGTAGCTGACTGGGCAGCACTGTTTCCTGGCTTTTAGCTTTGGGGGTCTGACAGTTCCAGAGAGAGTTTTCATGGGACAGTTGTGCTGACTCCTGTCCCTAGGAACCTAGTCTGCAGGTCTTAATTCATGAATTTCTATTTACCTTAGGAGGCAACATTTAAACCATTCTGTACCACTTCTGGAAGTTGCCTAACTTTAGCTTGTAGTGTCCCCTTGGAGAGGCCCCAGATAGCTGAACTCAGCTCTCCCTTGCTCCTGGCCAGTGCTGGCCCAGGCAGATGCACTCCCATCATTTGCCTATGGGCACGAGGCAGTAACTGTCCCAGTTATTTGCCAAAACAGTGTTCTAGACTGTGTACCCTCCATACTGCTGAGAGGGTGGCCACATGAACTCAGAACTCCCAGCTAACCTCACACAGGACTCTTACTGCTTGTCTTAGGAAACACTTTCAAATTCTTCACCCACATTGCACAAAGTGAGAGATGAGGGATCCCTGGAGGCACTGCTCCTCCACACCCACGTCTTCAGGGGTGCACTTCCCTTGCCATGCTGATTCCCTTTAGTTACCTAGACCTGGCGGAGGGACCAAGCGCTTGTTATGTTTTCTTTATCAAGTCTATTATTTTGGCTTAGAAACTCATTTGTCTGGGTTTTTTTGGATGGAAACTTCAACTTCGCTATCTTCCTGTGTTAACATGCCATTTTTAGTAGGGCACAGAGCTTTCTGTCTTACTTTTATTTTTAAAATAAAATATAGGCTAAAAACGGAATGGAATTTTTTTCCTTCAAATTAATTCCAAGAAATTTCTCCAGGAACTTGCAACTGTCTTAAAGAGCAGAGACCTCATGACTCATTCAGGCTCTGCCCTAGAGGATAGGGCTTGCTGGCTTCCAGGATAGCCTGGATCCTTGAACTCTAGGGTCTGGAACCTTCTCTCTTATATAGAACCAAACCTTTCTGCCTTTGGCTTGACTCTAGTGGTCCTGGAAATTCAGAATCGTCTTCCTTCTCTTCCACTCTTCTATCTATCTATCTATCTATCTATCTATCTATCTATCTATCTATCTGTCTGTCTGTCTGTCTGTCTGTCTGTCTGTCTGTCTGTCTGTCTGTCTGTCTATCTGTAAGCAGGGTTTCATTCTATAACTTAGATTGACCTTGAACTCTGGAAAATCCTCTTGCCTCAGCCTCTTGAGTGTTGAGAATCCAGATATGAGCCACTAAAGCAGCTTTTTTGCACTTCCCTAGGGCTGTTCTAACATGGATTCCCCATTTTACAAGCCCCCCCTTCCTTGGAACACTTTCACATTCTGTCACTGATGTTCACTTGCCTACATTCTTCTTCCTCCAGTTTGTGAAGGAAGGTTAATACAGATCATTTCTTCATATTCTTAAGTAGTATGTACATAACTAAAGGCAAACACCCAAACCAACTCATAGGCCAAGTAAAAACCATTATTCAACGGATGAAGGACCATCCCATCTGGCAGATGACAGTTAACATCCCAATGGAACATTCAGTCTGTTCTTTATGGGTCCAGTCCATGACAGTCACACAAGCTCGCCTGTCTAATACTATTCATATTGTAAAGACTACCAGCTTCTCATTAACTGCACAAATTATGATTACATATTCCCTAAAGAGGGCTGAACATTAAGTATGACTTTTCCTCCCTTTGCCTTTAATTACAGATGACATGAATGGATTGTTCACCAAGTGCCAGGCAGTGGTGTGCAATGCTTGATGTGAATACTTCATATCATATATATATATATATATCATAACAACCCCACAAATTAGACACTATGATTATTCCTATTTATCAAATGACAATGAAGCTTGGAAAAGGTAACTTCCTTAAAGGTAGAAAACTAAAGAGTGCTGGTGTGGAGTGCTGACCCTAATCTCATCTCAGAATTCTTCAGCTGATGGGCTTCTGGGTGCACACCTGTAACCCCAGGACTTGGGAGGCAGAAACAAGAGGACAGCTGCAAATTTAAGGCCAGCTTAGTCTATGTAGTGAGCTTCAGACCAGTTAGGGCACATAATCTCTCCCAAAAGAAAAAAAATGATAAAAATTACACTTCTTAATCTAATATTGGATTTTACTTTAAATGAAATGGGGAATTGCTTGAGAGAACATTTAAAAAAATTTGAATCCATGAAGACAAAATAGAATGAAATCTTGGAAAAGAGCTATGACATTTTGATTAGGATTAATTATTACTGATGATGTCGCGCTATGTTTCACAAACACAAGTAAGTGGCCAGTGTGCAGGGAATGCACTTTTAGATCTCAGTGTGTGCTCTTCTGCATGGAGATGAGGCACACCTGGGCTGTGCATTCAGATGAGCAGAGGGGCGAGGGTCCTTCTCAGCTTTTCAGCAACTGGCTTTTCATGTCAATTAAAAGCTAATTTATCCATATAGCTTATTAATGAAGCAGCTTTGTTAACTTCCTTAATGAACTGTCTGGTAACCAATTCAAACAGGGAATACATCATTTCTAAAGAAAATAGCAGCTGAGGTTTGCTTAGGACAAAGAAGTGATTTCTAAAGCAAGGTATGAAGTTGGATATGATATCAGCTCTCAAATTCAAAATATTTTCTATCATAAACCCTGAGAGCTTAAAAAAAGCCTCTTGGCTACAATCTTGCTTACATATGCACTGAAGGAGCTTCCACTGATAAATATTATTTAGTCTCCTCTGACTCCTGTCTTCCATAAGCATACAATCAGAAAATACTAATTGCAAACATAAACTTTATCATCAGCAGGTTTTAGGAGGCCCACACCAAGCAAACAGGGATAAATGGTATTTCCTTTGGCTTGTAAATCGCTATTGGGATTTCTGAAAAGCAAAAGTCCTAACCAGGCATTCCCCAATTTTCCATAGGTGAGAGAGAATCCATGCAGTCAATATTGCCTCCTCTGAGCTCTGCACGCCATATCCTCCCTGTCAGTGAGCTCTGACCGCCTCGCCCATCTCTGCAACTCACCTGATGCTCAGCCCGGAGAAATCATGCTGGACCATTGCTGTCTCTCTGAACTGCTTCTCTGCTTCCACCCTTATTTCCTTACAATTATTCTCCATGCTCCCGTTAGAAATATGCTGTTAAAATTGCCCTACTATGCCACTCAGTTCTCTGATTAAAGCCTGCCTGTGACTTCGCAAGAAAGGAAAAGCCAAGGACCTTTCAATTTCCTATGAAGACCCTTCAAGATCTTCCGAGTCCTTCTCTTCCATCTTGGAGCTCATCACATCCCACTTGTGTGCATTTTTAAGATCCCTGAAGCACACCAGGCATGATCATATCCCAGGACCCATAGACTTGCTGATCCCCTGATTCAAAAGTGTCAGACTCATCAAAAATACTCACAATATTCAGAGAAAGAGAGAAGGAGACAGAGAGAGAGAAGAGAGAGAGGGAGGGAGGGAGAGAAGAAAGGAGGGAGGGAGGGAGAGAAGAAGGGAGGGAGAGAGGGAGGAAGAGTGTCTGACACTTGAATAATAGGTTGCTTACTAAATATGTGTTGAAGGAATGGTGATTTCTATATCATGTTGTCATAGGTAGGATATGTCACTAAAATTTTTTGTTGGCTTACCAGATGTAGCTCTTCTTTCCTTTCAGGTATATGTGGCAAGGAGCTCATAGAGACATACATAGAGACGTTTCCCCAACCTCCAAGCAGGCATGCAGCTCCAGGCTTATTTGTTTTTCCCTGTGGTTCTAGGTATTGAACCTAGGACCTTGCTCATGTTAAGCAAATATTGTATCATTGAGCTGCACTCCTGCCTCTACTTCCTGGTTAGAAAAATAGGATGAATTACATTTTTTTTCTAAATTAGTAGGAGATTGTAGCATACCATGTCAAATGACGTTCATTCAGGTCAGTTTAAATTTGGGGATTTCAAACCACTTTTTGTTTGTTTGTTTTCTTCGAGGAAGGGACTCACTCTAATCCAGACTAACCTGGATCTCACTCTGTCTTTCCAGGCTGGCCTTGAACTGTAGTTCTATTAACTAGTTGTTTAGGGTTATTCCCAGCTTTAAGCAGGAATTAATTACAGTAGAAGCATTTCAACATTGGAATAAAGTTTTCCAAAGACTTATAGAATCAGTTTTTCTTAAATACAGCACAAATATTTTCTTTAGGAAATTTAGAAGCAGTCAAGTGTGAAGTTGGGGGTGAGGAGACATTTAAAGTGCCTTTTTGTTCTAGTGTCTTAATAGAACAGTCTCTTCCTCATATTACTCAGGAATTGCATCATTTCTCTATCAAATGAAAAATTTGAAATTCCATTGTATCTAGCCTCTCCCCCTCCCCATATCCCTTTTGCTTTCCTTCCTTCCTTCCTTCCTTCTTTCCTTCCTTATTTCTTCTTTTTTTCTTTTCAATACAGAATCTCATGTAACCTAGAGTAGCCTCATGTATGTAGCTGAGGATGACTTTGAATTTCTGATCCTTCTGTCTCCACGTCCTGAGTGTTGAGGTTACAGATGCCACTGAAGGAGCTTCTTTTCGGCACTTTCAGCTAGGAACAGAGACCCAGAGAGAACTTGGCATGAATGGAACTCATGTCTGATCAAGACTCATCTACAACTGCTGTACAGTCTAGCGTCCCCTGACTTGGCTCTGTGATCTATGCTTGAATACAAGTTAGTCTGGCTTTCCTTCTCATCCAGCCTGGCTGGGAAGGAGCAGAATACTGCTTCTTAATCTGGGTAGTTTTCCTACTTGCCTGTGCTTTATACTTTAGGGCAACATCTCACTTTAATTACATGAATGATTTTCCTCTGGTTTCTGAATCTACCACGTGCATATTTCCCTGACATCTAGATCCATCACATGGGTGCTTTCTCTAACTCTGGGCCCATTATCTGTAATTTCTCTAAATTCAAGGCAAACATGGATATAACTCTCTTTACTAGACATTTCTCATTTCCTGGCACCCTCTCCTATTCTCAAACCATCACCACTTTTAACTTTCTTCCATGGGGAGGCTCAAGATGGACGCTGTGTCTTCCACTCGTGATTCTTCTGGACCTCTGGACATAGGCCTTCTCTCTGCTCTAGTTTCCTTCCTTAATGACCTCCATCTCTCTTAAATGAACCTCATGGACTATGTCGTGTTTTCCACACCAACGCATGTCTCTTATCTTCCACGTGCTGTGACTTTGCTCTAGGCCCTCTTCCTAAATCCCAATTCCTCTAGAATGAACCTCACAGTTTGTGATCCCTTCATAACTAAACTTTATAATTCATGATTGATCCTTCTTGAGTCCATTTTCATCAATCCTTTATTAAAAATGGGGCAGGACCCAAAATCGGGGTTACTTAGGGGACCCCTCCTGAACCCCCAAATCCTGCATCACTACCATATCTAGTTTATGTCATCCTGGGAATTGACTTTTTGAATACTAAGCAAGCACTGTCTCCATTGAGCTACATCCCCAGCCCAGAATGTGAGCACTGTCTTATCCAGAAAATGGAGGAGAGTCCATAGAAGTTTACATTATTATTCTGCTTATAAAATAAAGCAGATTCTGGACTAATAAGCTATATCTTTCTCAGACAAATTACCAAGTAAACATGTGTCTTGAAGTAGCTTGAGAAGGCAGTGAACACACTCACACATGAAGAGAAGGCATATTATGTCTATGGGCTCCTCTCATCTTGCTCTGTGGCTGACTATTCATCTGAGATAAGGGAACATTTCAGCTCTGAGTCAATAGACTTGAAATGCTTTCCCTCACATTTGAAGGACATCTCTCTGTGAGAAAGAGTAAGGGTTGTGAATGGCACATTATATTGAAAGAATGTGAACTTGGATATCACACCGACATGGCTTGCCAGTCCTTCTCTGGATTTCCATGTGGTTCAACTCCCCTAGGTTTGACTTTCCCTAGTCCTAAAATGGGAAAAATGCTGACTACCATTTCAAGATTTTTGGGTATAGGAGACCCAAGTTTAAATAGAATGGCCCCAAATAACTACTATTTTTATTATGAGAAGAGACTATGGCCCTAAAGGTGTCAGAGACCTGGCAGAACCTTTTGTTCAAGAGGCAGCTGCAAGGGCGGGCTGCTGACCCCAGATAAAAATAGGAGCCAGCCCTTCCTTTGAAGTGTTGTTAGCAGCACAGGTCTCAGAGGGTGCCAAGGCAGCCCCGCCTGCCTCCTGCTCCCAGGACACAGGCAGTAGGCTGTCCAAAGCTCTGCCACCAACCTCAGCTGCCTTCTCTGAGTGACCACAGTACAGAATTGTTGATTTTTATAGCTGCCTATTTAAAAAAGGTAAACACATATTTGACTACTTTTCTGATTAAAATAATATGGCTTATTAGTTCAGATCCTAGCCTTTCCATGTACATAGAATAATACCTCAACTATGGTGGAAGTTAGAGATGTAGCCCAATTGGTAGAGTGTGTGCCCAGTGTGCGTGAAGCCCTGGATTTAACCACCAGTACTATATAAACTGGCTGTGGTGGTGCATGCTTGTGATCCCAGCTGAGGGCAGGAAGATCAGGAGTTCAAGGGCATCCTTGGCTACACGTTCAATTTCAGGTCAGAAAGATGGATAGTCCAGAGGAACCAGTCATGCACTTCTGTGGACTGGTCATTTTGAGGCTTGAAAAGACAAAGAAGATGGACAGAGAATTGACTATGCAATGTCACAGTTCCACACACTCAGGTCACCTCATTTTATCCTCCTCACATCCTCCAAATCCTCATCTTGCAAATAAGAAAAGTGATGTACAGGTATTGGGTAATTTGCCCTAGACCACACAGCAAATATTACGTGTGTGTGTGTGTGTGTGTGTGTGTGTGTGTGTGTGTGTGCTTTAGGGAAACTTGACCATTGTAGTCACAGGTATGCCATTTAATATGAATAATGTATTTTAAAGCATTAAATTTGTTTGTGAAAAGAGATGACTACAGCAGTAACTTTCCTTTATTCCCAGGAAAGAAGCTGCTGAGCTTGAGCAGAAAAAGAAATCTTTTACACACATCTCAAAATATTTTCTAGAAGTATTAAAAGTTAAGGAGGAGGGTCATACTATTCTATTGAGCTACATGGAAAGGTAGAGCGCCTGGCTAGAGAGATTGCTCAGTGGTTAAAGGTGCAAAGCATGTTGGTCCAGGTTTGCGTATCAGTTTCTATAGTGGAAAAACTATTAAAAAAGATGTTGATTTTGTATGAAATAAATGAACTTTTGACCTTGGGTGACGTATTTGTGGAGAAAAAATAGCAGTGTCTTGGCTCAACAAGAACTTAATACAGGACAGCAATCATGATTAGCATAAAAATAAACACTATACATTATTTGAAGCATAATTATGATAAAGTACTTAAAATGTACTTATCTATGTGAATATAATGTCAGCTACCCAACATACCTTGACTACCTTATTTACTGAAATAAAACCAGGCAATTGTCTCTCCTTCATTCGTGAAAAGAAGAGAAATGATCAGATGTGCTTCTGGAAGGAAATCGAGACCATTAGGTGGCAATACGGGATTGCTGGCTTGCTGTTTACAGGACAGCAAATATCTCCAGGCAAACTCTTTGACCAAGTACAGTGGCTTTGCTGTCTCGAAGGAAAATCAGCGTAGTAACGATGCTAAGAGCAGTTATTATTCAGAAATGCATCAGAGAGCTAGGGGTATTGTTCAGTTGGTGGCATGCTTGGCTAGAATGCAGAAGGCCTTGGGTTTGAGCCCCAGCACTGTTTTAACCAGGCGCACCTGTAACCCCAGGTCTCAGGAGGTAGAGACAGGAAGATCAGAGGTTTGAGGTCAGCCTGGGCTATATGAGACTTGTCTCACAAAAAGAAAAAAAAAGCATGCATACCATAACATCCAACATTCTCAAACTCCCTCCTGGCATGTTTTGAAGCATCCCTCTGTGCCAACTTCTAAGAAAGTGAAAATCCCTGCTAATCAAAGCTCCTAAAAGGTAATGACCAATACCACATAGCACTTGACATTATTCCAAACGGACCTGGAGTAGAGAGAACCTATGAGGGAGCCTGACTTCTTAGCCCTTTCAGTTGTTTTTCTGTCTATCCCATTCCTAGGCTTATTAAATTCATCCTTTGATTCATGTCCTGGGCCCCTGGGAAATGTCTTAACCCTCTGTTCTTGGAGAAATTTGAGACTTAATGCCAACTCATGATTATGTCTCCTTTGTCAAAAACATGGTCCCAGAGTGAGTTTAAAATTAGAAATAATAAATCCAGTTTTTTATCTGGGAAGGTACCTGCACCTTTTTCCCCCCTTAAGCACAATGTAGAAAAGATAGTGCTTAATTCACTGTTCCAAGTCACAAGCTTTATTTCATGGTACCTTTTCTTTTTGAGGCAGCATGCACAATCATTTCATGCATATCGTTTCATTGAAGAGACATTGGGATGTCATAAGCTAGGTGGATGTTTTCAAATAAATTATGAATTTCTGGAATAAAGGACTACTAAGGAGATTGAAGCAGAGTCCACAGTGATGATCATGATTTTATTCTTTTCAAACATGTACAAGAAACTTGAAAATATTCTTTTGTTTGTGTTTGTTTGTTTGTTTGTTTTGAGAAAAGGTTTCACTCTGCTGCACAGGCTGCCCTTGAATTTGAAATCCTTGTGTTGTACCCACCCAAATGCTTTGCTTACAGGCACACATAGAGCTCAAGAAATATCTTTTGTGAGAAGTATCCCAGTATCCCTGTCTATTCCTTTAAAACAAGAAGCACTTACTCTACTGCAAAAGGTGAACCACAGCCTATATTTGTCATCTGTTATTAATGTTTCAAGGCTGTGTCTTGTGAAATATTAGAATGCTTGTCTACCTATGTAACTTTCAAAACTGAAGAACAAATATCTAATTTTGCACTTGGCACTAGGTGCTGTTACAACTGTTATCTACTACCATAGCTTGCTTAGTGGATGCATAAAATCGCAGTGTGCAATTTCCTAGATATAATATTGCATGTCAGTACCATAGTGAATTTTACTATGTTGGATACATTGACCATGCTGGTTACTCTACTAATTGCATTTTTAAAAGTAACTGGCCTGTTTTAGACTTACCAGTACAGAAACAAATGTGATTAAGAATAAGGATGAAATGAGCATGTGACTCAGGCCTCTGATCCCAGCTCCTGAGAGGCTGAGGCAGGAAGACTGCTGAGAGTTCAAGACTAGATTGGATTGCACAGCAAGAATCAGGCAGCCAGGGCCACATAGGAAGACGACCCTGCTGTAAAAATCAATAAACAAGGCTGGGGAGATAGCTTTGCTGATGCTTGTCTCAAGAGAGTATGAGGACCTGAGTTCACTCCCTAGTACCCACGTAACAATGCTGGGTGTGGTGGGATACACGGAGAAGCCCAGGACTTTGGAGGCAGATAGGAGGATCTTTGCAACTAGCTGGCTAGCCTAATTGGAGAACTCCAGGCATATGAGAGACCCTGTCTCAAAAAAGTAGGTGGATATCATTCCTGAGGATGACACCTGAGGTTGTACTCTGGCCTTCACACACACACACACACACACACACACACACACACACACACACACACACACACACATCTGGACATACACATATCATATACACACACATCTGGACATACACATACTAAAAATAAGATAAGGGCTGGGTGTGGTGGCTCATGCCTTTAATCCCAGCACTAGGGAGGCAGAGGGAAAAGGATCACTGTGAGCTCGAGGCCACACTGAGACTATGACTTCCAGATCGGCCTGGGCTAGAGTGAGGCACTACGTTGAAAAACCAAATAAAAATAAAATAAAATAAGATAAATCAACTTCAGTGCATTGAAGCTTTGAAAAAAACAACCACCTGCTTCTTGTCATCAAAGCTGATGCAGAGAGAGCCCACTTGTTCTTTAAATTCTCTCTCTCTCTCTCTCTCTCTCTCTCTCTCTCTCTCCCTCTCTCTCTCTCTCTCTCTCTCTCTCTCTCTCTCTCTCTGTGTGTGTGTGTGTGTGTGTGTGTACCAGAATTGAACCTAGGATCTGGCATGCATATTAACACTGAGTATGTACAGCCCTCTTTTGACTTTGAGGCTGGCCCTGGGCTCACTCTATAGTCGAGGCTGGTCACATGGAGAAGTGAGGAAGGAAGTGCCTAGCCAGTCAGACCAACCAATTGACCCTGGCTATGGGGTGACCTGTCCCAGCCAGCTGGCCCTGACATCCTGGTTCTCCATACTTGTAGAGTTACACAGCTCTCTGAAAT
This sequence comes from Zapus hudsonius, assembly GCA_004024765.1. Classification (NCBI taxonomy): domain Eukaryota; kingdom Metazoa; phylum Chordata; class Mammalia; order Rodentia; family Dipodidae; genus Zapus; species Zapus hudsonius. The sequence continues at coordinate 2,553 of PVHP010018268.1, read as the reverse complement.
ACGTGTTCTGTTGATCCAGTAAACTCTCAGCCTGTGTTAAGTTTAGGGGCAAGAAAAACGTCAGCATCCTTCTTTCTGATATATTAAGTGCGAAAACTTTCTTTTCCTTATGAAAATTTTATGGTACTATTTATTTTTGTTTTGAAAAGCTAATCCTATCATTGTGGAGCTGAGACAGGAGGATGGCTATAGTTTGGGGCCATTCTGGGCTACATAGCAAGACCTCCATTTCAAAAACCAAAATGTAAACAAGCTAATTAGCATTCAAAATGCTCCAGAATTCTCTTAGTTGATGCCAACAAAAGATGTTTTGATTACTATCACAGAGATTTAAGTCAGTTATTAGGATATTTGTGATTAGAGATCCTTACAGCCAAGGGAGGTCCTATACAATTCCTTCCACAGATAAGGAGCCAAAGGGAATTAGGACAATTCTTTGTCTACATGATAAAATTATATGGTTCTATCCCTGAAATATTTATGTTCATCCTTGATTAGAGGCAGAGGGTCCTATAAAATCAAGTCTTAAAGCTTCACCTTTGCTTTCATTTAAAAAGAAAAGAACATGCAAATTGCCAAAGAGCTTGCTTTAGAATGGCTGCCTGCAGAGCCCTTTGAGTAGGAAGAGAGTTTTCTGCCATCTTCTGGACAGTTGAAGTAGCGTCAGCAAGATCTGTGCCCTTCTGAAAAGGCACAGCTACCAGTATGGCTGTTCCTGACAGAATGAGCACACAATGGGTTTTGAAGAATAAAGGTGATAAATGTTAGAAGTATGGTTTACAAAATGCGGTGCACAATCCATTTGTGTCAGGGTCGTCTGTGGTGGGTTAGACAGATTCCTGGCTCCCACACAGACCTACACTCTCTAAGGTAGGGCCAGGGAATCTGATTTCCCCTTGGGAACATAGTTGGAAAACTATGGTAAAACACAATAAAGAGGAGGATGTCTGGAGAGATGTCTCAGCAATTAAGGTGCTTGTCTGCAAAGCCTAATGACTAGGGTTTGATTCCCAGTAACCACATAAAGCCAGATGCAAAAAGTGACACATGCATCTGGAGCTCATTTGCAGAGGCTAGAAACCCTGGTGTGCCTCTCTCTCTCTCTCTCTCTCTCTCTCTCTCTCTCTCTCTTTCTCTGTATCTCTCTGCTTGAAAATGAATAGATAAAATATTTTAAAAAATTGTTCCAAAAGAAGGAGAGCCAGCCCGGCATGTTTATAATGCCACCCTTGGGAGGCTCCACAGGAACCACAGAGACACTGTCTCCAAAGTAAAAACCAACGCCTGACAACTCCCCTCCCAATAATAAACCCATGAAAAGGATAATTGTTTGTTCAAACATATGCATTGTGTGCAAAGGAAATTAATCATATTAGAAGTATAAAATTAAAATAATTTTGCGCTGGAGAGACGATTCAGCAGGTGCTTGCTTTCAAAGCCTAATGACGCAGATTCATTCCCCATGTAAAGCCAGATGCAAGAGGTGGAATGGGCATCTGGAGTTTGTTTGCAGTAGCAGGAGGAATTAGCACAATCCATTCTCTCTCTCTCTCAAATAAACACTTAAAAAATAAAATTAAAACTTTTAAGCTATATATTTTGCTTAATTTGTTTCGTGACAACACTTCAGTGGTCATCTCATTGTTTTGTGCTTTTTGAACAAAAAATCAGGTTCTCAAGTAACCCAGTCTCGCCTAAACTCCTAAGTAGCTGATGGTGACCTTGAACTTCTAATGCGCCTGCCTCAATCTCCCAAGTGCTGGGATTCCTAGCACGTTCCATCCTGCTCAGCTTCAGTTGGGTGTGGAATCCAACCAGTCCAGGGGCTGGGCCTCCACCACCAGACTCTGAGTCTGATTTCCAAACAGTGAAAAGAAAAGCCTCAGACCTCCGAAGCCTGATTGTGAAAGGACAGGCATGCCTAGCTGATGCCTCAGCCATTCTTGCTGGTCAGATGGGCTGAGGCTGTTCCTTATGCCTCTGAAATATACTAGGAGAAAAAGAGCTAAAAGGAAACGGGTGCCAGAGAGACCCAGCTGTGCTGTGTTTAAATGGATCCAGATGTCACCAAAGAAAAAAACTAAACTATTTATATTTGAAGTAAAAAAAAAAATTGGATCCAGATAACATTTTCAGAATCTAAGTTCGTTTTGATTTTTTTTTTCTCATTTTGATTTTTTTTTCCTCTTTAAGATCAGTTATTTTTCTGACTCGAACATTCTAGAAGTACCAGAAAACCCACAAAAATCCTCTGGGCTTGAGAGCAGGCTGGAATGTGAAGGCCCTCCCTGCTCAGTCCCTGGCTTCTGAGAATTGTTTTCCTCCTGGCCCTGGGCGCCTGAGCTGGTGCGGGTCATTCCCTCTGCATTTGGAAAGCTTCTTAGGCAAGGGGATCCATTACTCTGCAGAGGCCAGGTTGCTGACCCTTCGTCCTCTGAGGGAGCAGAGGCCAGGACGGCTGCCCATGGGTCAGCCGTAAGCACCGGTGTGCAGATCTGAAGAAGTGGGCTAGCCTTGGGGAAAGAGTTGCCAACTGTTCCACTTGCTGTATGA
>PVHP010018267.1:0-33392 GCA_004024765.1 Zapus hudsonius | reverse complement strand
CCTATTGTGCGATGCAAGAGAAAAGAATATACAGTGTGAATGAACCCACTGAATTCTAAGTGACCACAGACCAGGAGGTTGCCATTGCCAAGGGCAGCTTCAAATGTTGTTCCTGGGGAAGCAAGAATCTCCCCTTCCAAAACGTGGGTGTGGCTCTTGATGCAGAAGGTTACTGACTCTCTGTGCCTTCTCCTTCCAGCTACCCATTTCCATGAAAGGAGGAAGAGGAGAGAGGGTGGGCTTAGGAAAACACAGTTGTGCAGGTGTCTGTGGTGGACTTCCCGAAGCCACTGGGCAAGTGTCTGGCTTGAGCTGCAGCTGCCTTTCTGCATGTCGGTGGGCGTCTGACTGCAGCATCCATGGGCATAACCTGCCCCCTGAACACAGACTTTTATCTCTTCCTTATCCAGACTTAGGAACATTTTTTTAAATGCATGAGGAAAAAAAAGTATCCTGCATTAGTATGTTGGGGAGGGGAGGGATGAGGAGGAAGAGTGAAAAAATTAAGGAAGAGTTAGTGTCACAGTGAAATGACCAAGCGTTATGTCTTTTGTAGGAAGTCACACCATCACCAGAAATCAACACACTGCTCCTGGTTGGGTAAATGTCAAAGAGGACCCTCAGGTTAGTACTTATACACTGTGACTTGCTTCCTCTAGAGAGAGTTCCAACTAACGTTGAGTGCATTTGCTGGTATAGAAAAAAATATACTGAATGAATGGCTGTGAAGACTATTAAGACTATTAACTTAGAGTTAGCATTTCCCCGACCTATGGTCTGACTGCCTCAACATGCCTGCAGAAACAAACGAAATAAAATCTGAAAACTCTAAGCACCACAGAATTCAAGTGCTGAGCAGTCTTCTCTGCAACAGAGGCAGAGGTCCACGCCTCCTTCTGAATGCCAGTAACTCGGCTGTCATTTAAACCGCAGAATTGCTAGTTAAGAGAGTGAAGATCTTGGTTCCTCCCACAACACCAATAAAACAGCAGGCTTCCAAGTCAAGGTGCAGAAGGAGCTTTTTAATCTGAATGCTCTCCTGCCAGTAAAATAATATGGTGATTAGGGCACAAGGAAAAACTAATTTTTGGAGCATATTTTAGCTTGCTTTTTATTATGATTTTGTTCTGTTTCTTTTAACAAGATATTAAAGGCCTTCCTTTTATTTATTTTTTATTGAATTTGATTTAGATCAAATATGTCAAGTAAGGAAGGAATTTCATGTCCTAAATTAAACAGATATAAAGCACTGTGAGGGTAGAAATCTATGCCCTTTGGGGGTTTAGATTTCTACTTCTTAAGTTGATATATGTAAAATTACATGCTTTGCTATAAAATTATAGTTAGTATCATTATCTAATAGCATACATCAATATTAAATCTTCAGCTTAAATCTTAAGGCAAAAAATTTAAAAAGTGATTTCTGTCCATTTTTATAGTTTTACCTTAAATAATACATCAAAGAGAATTTTATATTTTATCTACATATAAACATAGAAGTGGTTATAACTAATTATAACTTAGTTATTTATATGACAACCAGAAACATACTTTTGCTTGTTTAAAATACTGATCTCACTCTCCGATGGAGACTGTGTTTGTATTTTTCAGGATGCAGCGAGAGAGCTGGGGCCCATCTAACCCTACCAACTGACCAAAGGCTGATAGCTGAGATCCTGGCAAGAGAGGAGCCACCACAGTCATACCATGGAGAATCCATATGGAACCCCGCAGAGAAGGATGGGATGAACAAGGGACCCACAGCCACAGCCATTCAATCAACTCAGGATAAGCCAGGGGGACAGAAACCAAGGATTTTCGACACAAAGACCTTAAAGCAGCCTTAATACTCACCCACCACAACTCAGGGAACTGAGTGGAAGAGGGGCAGAAAGATTGTGAGAGCTGTGGTGGGGGAGATGATCCAGAGGCATGCCCCCCCCTCAGTAACAACACACTTGGGTCAGGAGAACCTGGCTGAAGACTGGGCTATCCATGGTCCCCTGTCACAAGGACTGATCCAGACAACATGGAGGAGGTTATCCAGTGGAGGGGGGAGGGGAGGGCAGTGGGGAATTTGGGATAACAACTCATTGTTTGCCCACTGAATGTTGTAACTCATTATGGACAATAAAAACATACTGTAGTCCCTAATTTAATCTGTCCTAAATTAAGAGCTATGGCTCTATAAAAAAATCTCAGATTGAAATGAAATTTACCTAAGATGGCAAAACAAGAAGAGAGTTTTGCAATCTCTCCTTGCCTTCAGAGTAGATCCCAGTATTTAGTATCATGAAATAAGAAAAGAGTCAAACAGTGGCCAGTGAATAGTGGGGAAACAAGTTTTTTCTGCACATCCCAAAATGTTGCCAAGTCCCCTTTCCCTTTTCCCTTAGCCTTGGCTGTTTTCTTGACACCATTTGGGGATGACTGGTCATTGTGCAAGGTGGCCAGGACTCCATCCAGCAAAGGCCAGCAGACAACAGAGTGAGGCCCCATCTTACAACAAACGCAAGTGGAGGGAGGAAAGTGAAGTTTGTATTTCGAAATTGATTTTTGTGAGAATTGTAACTGAATATCTCTTACATGTTGTGTATTTCTTACTCATTTCGGTCATGGTCACATGACCACACAATGAAACAGAGTTAATGTCACTCTTTCAAACTACTAAAGGGAGCCAGTGCTCTGGGGGCCTGATCAAGGGCCCACAGGGAAATAAACTGCACAGAAATATTGAACCTCACAGTCCAGTTTTTTTTATGTGTGGTACAATATCACATGACATACATATTGATATGCTGAAATACAATATCAAATGCATTTCTTCTTTTGCTTTTTTTTCATTTATTATGATCTTCTTTTAGAGACAAATTGTGTAGCCCAGGCTGACCTTGAATTTGCAATCCTGCTACCAGTCAATGCTGGGTCTAAAATATATGCCATGATGGCTTGCACGTAAATGTATTTCCTTGCATGTTTATAAAAACTAATGTTAAAATTTGGATATAAGCATTAATAGTTTGAATACTTGTGCTACAATTTTATCATCACAATCACATAAAATATAAAATATTTATTTCGCTGAATTGAATAAAGTCCTGGATTATCAAATTGATTTGTTTGAGAAATTCTGAGATAAATTTAGCCAACAGAGTTTCCAAGTATCTTTCCCAATATAAACTAACACACTGATGCATTTTCATATTTTCCTTTACTTTAAAAATTATTTCATTTTATTTGCAAACAAAGAGACACAAAGTGAGGGGAGAGAGAGAGAGAATGGGTGCACTAGGTTTTCCAGCTGCTGCAAAAGAACTCCAGATGTGCACACCTCACCTTTTTGCACATCTGGCTTTACATGTGTACTGAAGAACACAACCCAGTTCATTAAGCTTTGCAGACAAGTCCTTAACTGCTGAACCATCTCTCCAGCTCGTCTTTTACTTTCAACAAGTTAATTAAAGCTTTTTCCCTGAAGCTCTTATATTTCCAGGCAGGTTAGAATATCTGCACTGTAAGAAACACCAGCTTCTGGGAAAGTTCAGAATTTCTGAGGAGACAGGCTTGTGTCAGTGGAAGGAGTCAAGAAACCATCTTGCTGTGACCCCCAGAAAATTGGATAGAGTTGTCTTTTATAAATATAAAAGTTATTTTTCCCTATGGGAAGGAACAAGAGGGGAATTCTTGGGTCATACAAAAGTATACACCTAAAACTCCATTGCTTGGGTGTAGGGACCACTGAATCTGCTCTCTCTTAAAATTTCCTTTGAATATAATGAGCACTACTACTGCAGCAGATTAACAGATTTACATTCTGCAACATCCAGGTTAAACTGAATCAGTTAAACCCAGGGAACCTCAGTTCTGACATCAACCTAGCATCTGAGTTTTACTGGAAAGGGTATCTATCGTATTTCAGAGGCAAAGCCTTCTTCGCTTTTATGGTCACAGCCAGCTTCCCACTAATATTAAGCTAGCAGAGAATTCAACTGAGGAACAGGGGACAGAGCTCAAAACCTTAGAGAGCACGTGTGTGTTAGGTAGCAAAGCGAATAGAGTGTCATCTTGGAAATACATAGAGCCTGATTCCCCAAATCACTGGACGTCTTCACTAACAGGGTACAAGGACCAAGCTGCCCAGTATCTCGTAAAATACCTTTAAATCCCCACCCTGTCTCAGGGGGGCAGACATTGATTAGATTCTCAGTTTCCTTTTCATTCTAATCTAAATGGTAGCAATTAAATTTTGCCTTGCTTTCCTAGCTAATTTATCAAGATCAAATTAATGAAAATGAATCTATGTACATACATATGTAAAAAAGTAAGTTTCTTAGGCATACATCAATGAGAAACCGGATTTTAAATTGTATTTCATTTTTAAATTAATGTCAGAATTAGGATCTCCGGGGCTGTGTGAGATTGCCCGAGATAATATATGTAAAAAAAAAAACTATAGAAGATTGCAGCATCTTAATTAACTCAGAGAGATGGAATTTCTCTAACTTTGCTTTACCAGCTTGTTTGGGAAAAACCTGGAAATAAATTGGTAAATGTAAAACACATTTTAAAAAATACAAACGATTAAATACCATTGGTGTCTAAGTGCTACTGATTCATGAAGACAAAGGATATTAACTTATGAAAAGATCAAGAATATTGATTTATAAAGATAAGGTACATACTGATAGATGCCAGGGAGCAAGCATTTTATAATCAATGACTTTCTGATGATCAGGAGGTTAACCGAGATGCTGACAATTGTCCAAACCTCACCATCTGAGCTTCCAACTGTAAGGCTCCAGTCATTAGGTCCTGTGACCCATGAATGATCTGACACAAGTCCTGTTTTGCCAGATGATTCTCCTGTCCTGCTGTACAGAAGGCGCATCCAAGTAAGACAGTGTCTCAGAGCCCTGCATATTATCTGTGAAAATGCAAAAAATGTGAGTGCAGGGCTGGAGAGATGGCTCAGCGGTTAAGGCACTTGCCTCCAGTGCCTAAGGCCCTGGGTTCAATTCCCCAGGACCCACATAAGCCAGACCCTCTCTCTCTCTCTCTGCTTGAAAATGAATAAATAAAATATTTTTTTAAAACAGTGAGTGCAATACACCCCACACATGTCCAGGGCATCATGTAACCTTTTGCGTTCTGCTCTGGCCTGGGGTGCTGGCACACCTAAGTCCTATTTCATGCCATAGGTCACAGGAAAAGGACAGAGATAGAGATTTTCCCCATGAGTGTGCTTTCGTAGCAGTTGTAATTCGAAGGCAGATTTTCAAGGGGAAATTGGATGTAAGTAACAAGCATGAATGTCAAAACATTTTAGACCCATGACTGCATTACACATCATGCTATCAGGAGGCCATCCCAGCCCAGAGATATGACTTTTCCCATCGGCCTTTGCCTGCCTTGTCTCCTTCCATTTCCTCTGAAAAGGCTGAAAGCACCTAGGTGAGCAAAGGGCCCTTTGCCACACACACTGACAATTATGTCTTCTACAGAGCAGGGTCATGGGAAGACGTCTTCAGAAGCCAGTATTCCTTCAAGCCTTCTTTCCTGGGTTCCCTGGCTCCTTTCGAGAGTTTTCCCCTGGGCTCCATCTGAACTCCCATAGAGGTCATGGTCAGTGCTGCCTGAGGATTCCCTGGATGCACAACCTCTGTGGAGGGATTAATGTCTCTGAATACAAAAGACGTCCTCCCTCTCTCCTTCTCCTCTCTCTGTGTGGCATCAAACCTGAATCAAATTTACTCTTTTTACTCCAAGTCATCCCTTAAATTTATGTTCTTTAACACCACAAAAACCTGAAATATATGAGCATTTGACTTTACAACAGTGTGATTTAGGACTAAAAATCACTTGTTAAAAAGCATTTGGAGGGCTGGAGAGATGGCTTAGTGGTTAAAGCACTTGCCTCTAGTGGCTAAGGCCCATGGTTCAATTCCCCAGTACCCACATATGCCAGACCCACAAGGTGGTGGCCCTGGTGCCCTCTCTCTCTCTCTCTCTCTCTCTCTCTCTCTCTCTCTCTCTCTCTCTCTGTATCTCTCTGCTTGAAAATAAATAAAATATTTTCAAAAAGCATTTGGATTCATTAGAATATGATTTTGAAGCATTCACGAGAGTTGTAGAGATAAACCTGCTAAAAGACAGGCATTCTTGGAGAAAGCAGCACAAACTCTTACTTCAACCAAAGAAGTCCCAGCCCTGCACCCCTCTCTCAGGAGAACCTGCCTCGACTCCTCCGGCAGAAGGCAGCTGCCCCAAGATGCAGGAAGAATTGGCCACAGAAACACCACCAGCACCTGCTTCTGCCCTAAGAGCACAGTGTCCCCCGCATCAGGGTGGCCTCTCCGGCTGTCGCTGTGAAGGCCACAAGAAAGGCACGTTGTGACCTTTGAATTGTCCACATATGTAGTGGTGGTCAAGCTCTTCAGGAGCACATTTAGTAATGCAAACGTGGAGCAATGGCAGGAACGTCAGGCTTCTTAGAGAGGCTATGTTATGTGAAACACGCTTCTGGAGAGCGACACAGCACAACTTCTAAGTCTCTTGCTATAAAATCTTTCTTGGCTTAAAATAGACTAAAATGATACTAACTTTTAAAATAGAAATTCAAAACTGATGATGAAATATTTTAGACAAATCATGGAGCAGAACTAAGGAAACTAATGTGGCTTCATATTAAAAGTCACTTCAATAGTTGTGATGTCATGCATAAAATATTTGTCATAAAGAGAAGTTTCATTTTATCCCCCCCCTGAGTCAATCATGGACAGCAAAATAGAGATCCAATCCAAGATTCCCTCTGTGTCTTTGGATTCGTTAATATAATGTAGTTGTTTGGGATACAGCACTGCAAATGTTTATGTTGGTGTGAAGAATGAATGAAACTCAGGATGAGCTTTTACAAATATTTGCAGTGCTCTCCAGAAAGGAGACTTGTTTTATTTTATTCTACAGAAGCAATTAGGAGCTATGCGGTCAATTGAAAGTTACTTTAAGGAAGATATAGATTTTTTAAAAAATATATTTATTTACTTATTTGCACATATATGTGTGTGTAGGGGGGGTTGAGGTTGGGACAGGATACCAGGAACTCTTGACACTGGAAATAAACATCAGAAACTTGTATCAATTTTGCATCTGGTTTATGTTGGTGGCTTGAGAATTGAACCCCAGCCAGAAGATTTTGTAGGGAAGCAACATTAATCTCTGAGCAAACTTCCCAGCCACCATAAGAAAAAAAAATATTTTTTTAAATATTTTATTTATTTATTTGAGAGAGAGAGAGAGAGAGAGAGAGAGAGAGAGAGAGAGAGAGAGAGAGAGAGAGAGAGAATGGGCACACCAGGGCCTCCATCCACCGCAAACGAACTCCAGACACATACGCCCTCTTGTGCATCTGGCTTTATATGGGCACTGGAGAATCGAACTCGGGTCCTTCTGCATTGCAGACAAATGCCTCAACCGCCAAGCCATCTCCTCAGTCCAAGAAAAAAAATATTTTAACAGACATACTCAACCACAGAACAGCTTGTCTTGTGATATCATCAAATACATGTCAACAAAAATAATCAATGCTGGAAAATTCAACATGTAATCATTGATGAAATCACTTCTGCACTTTTAATAATTTTGTAATTGACGATACTTTCAACTTAATATGCCACTTAGTTGTGTTTTCCGATATAATTGTTAAAAGTTATTTCACATTTTGATTTTAATTTATTTAGTCAACAAATTACTGGGAATCCAAATTGTTTCGTATATTAATGACACAAATATTTACAAGAGTCCTAAATGAGATCGTGAAATTAAAGAATGTGTTCACAGATGTGGACTTTATAGTGCAGCCCTGAAATTTTTATTTAGGTGATAAGAAAACCATGCATTCATTCTTTAATTTGCGTACTATAAATAAAATGAAGCCTATAACGCATAAAACAGAAGGCTCTGGAAATGTGCATTTATACAGGGTGACTGATATGGCTAGAGATCAGGTTTACTGAGTAAGAATACCTTATAGTTGAGGCAGGTGGATAACTGCTTTCAGATCAGCCTAATTATACAGGAAGACTGTTGGAAAGGAAATCATATTCTAAAATGCATAGTGATGATTCTTAAAGGAGAATATTATTGAAACATAACACTGTAAAATTATAGACTATGGACTATATGAAATTAGAGAAATAGGTTCAGCATATCCATGTACCTGAGTCTGAGAAAAAAAAGCCATGCTATGTGATACAGGTAGCTGGCTAGTGGTGGCACTGGGATAAAATTAGTATTTCCTAATCACACCTGCCCTTCCGAAAACCATTGTTTGGCACCAGCAGAAGTCGTCCTACTAAGACTTACTTCTGATGCACAAGGGTGCACCAAAGACAAAATCATTCCTATGGTGTGTATACAAGGGATATGCCTTGTTCTTGCTAGCATTCATCATTTCAAACATGCCCTTTCACAAATTAAGAAACTCTGCTTATTCTTTTAACTTTTGATCCAATGCCTGGATTCCTTTACCTTCGCACTACACACCAGACGTATAGTATTATGCAAATGTCCCTTTTTATATTAGCAGTTTGCATGCAATTTAGGTTTCCTGATTTATCTTAGAAATAGAGACGCTCCTTATTTGGAGAAAGAACTACAACAGAAGTGTTGAGTCTCATCAAGCAAGCAAGATGGAAAAGATTTGCTCCATGTTTTGTAGCCTGGAGTTAGTTTATCTGCCTTCTGTTACACTATTTTATTTACTTTCTGATCTTTAAAAATGATTTCAAGCCGGGCTTGGTGGCGCCCGCCTTTAATCCCAGCACTTGGGAGGCAGAGGTAGGAGGATTGCTGTGAGTTCAAGGCCACCCTGAGAGACTCCATAGTGAATTCCAGGTCAGCCTGGGCTAGAGCGAGACCCTACCTCGAAAAACCAAAATATAAAAATAAATAGAAATGATTTCAAGATATACTGTCCCTAATTCACTTTCTTTGAACCCCAAACTATGAACCCATATATGTAGTTTTTCCCCATAGGTTAATAAGCACAATAGGTGAACCATTTTCTTCCCTATTACGATGTCCCCCAAGTTTCCAATCAACATTTTTTTTTTCTGTTTCTCTGAGCCATTCTTTACATTTAAGTTAAAAGAGGCTTGGATCTAATTAATACTTGTTGTTTGATTGAAGGAGTGGATTTTCTAGTAAAGAGACATATGTAATCAATTTCACATGGATGCTTTAATTGATTAATAAAAGGTTTTGGCAATTTTGTGTCTTATGAATGACTTGTAATGGGCTCCTTTCAGAATTATGCATTATCCACATGGCTGGAAAGATGGATAAATTATATGTTTACTTATTCTTCCTCGCAACTACATAGCACTTTTTCTGGATTATTTCTTTATATTTTCAAGCTCTGCTTGAAGGCCACTCCATCACACTAAGATTGAGTATTATTTGAGATACATAAAGTGACTGAAAGACCACCATGGAGAAGTGTGAAATATAACCGTGGTGAACTGTATTTTCCTCTCTCTTCAATCTTTCTGATAGATTTCTACTTGTCATTTCACAAATGTTTTTAGGAAGATATTGCGTTGGAGAAAAAGAAATCGTTCTATTCTGCGGACTCCTGTATGATAATGCAGTTACTCTTTAAATGCATTAACGAAATCGAAATATGAAATGTGGAGGAAATGACACCTCAATTCCCAAGAGAAGATGGACACACAGAATAAAAACGATTTGTCCATTTACTTCAACACATCTTAAAAATGACATCACTTCTATGTGTTCTGGAATCAGCAAGTAGATGAGAATTGCTGATATTCACCCTGGATATGGAAAAGGGCTAAAATAGAGTCAAGAAGATGCAGCTGCTACAATAATCCTCATTTTTGAGATTAGATGCATTTTTTCAAGCATCATAATAACCCATAAATATGTATGATAGTTGTCATTTTAGAAAGAAAATATGACTCTTTTGTCATCCGGTTTTCTGCATTCAGAGAGGCTTTGAGCACAGCATCTAGGCTCATTCAGCCATCAGAAAGTCAGGAGTTGCTCTTCAACTCTGGATGAACGAGGACAGTACCGTCTTAAAGACCCCCCTGGGTTAACATCCCACCAATACTACCTAATCAATTACCTCCAAAAGTATTCATTTGAGTTTTTGATGGCTTGGCCAGAAGTGGGAGTTTTAATGTAAGTGAAGTATTGCATCTTGCTTCTGGGATTTGACCTATTTCTTTGTTTCCACCTGTTGCTAAGAGCAACAGTTGGGAAATGAGGGCACCTAGCTATTTCTGAGGTTATTAAAAATATTAAAATAGTCTACAGCCATGCCACCGAGAATGCTCCCGATCTCATCTGATCTTGGAAAAATATTAAAATAAGAAGAATTTTTAAAAAAGCAAAACTTGAGTTCATCCCCTACATATAACCCATACATATGGTGACATAAGAACAAAGAGAAGAGAAATATCACCTTTTTTTTTTTTTTTTTTTGGGTTTTCGAGGTAGGGTCTCCCTCTAGTCCAGGCTGACCTGGAATTCACTCTGTAGTCTCAGGGTGGCCTCGAACTCATGGTGATCCTCCTACCTCTGCCTCCCGAGTGCTGGGATTAAAGGCGTGTGCCACCACACTGGGCTACCATTCTTAAATACTTAGTCTCATTTGTTACCAAGAATCCCTAAGCATTAACCCCACTGCCACCTTGGGAATGTATGTTTCTCTGAACCATTCCTGGTCTCTTCCATTAAAGAGAGCTTGATAAATATCCCCTAAAATGATGTCTTTTTTGGTTTTGGACCCATGTGCAATAGGTGAGTAATATTAATTCCACATTTCAATTATGGAGTCTATTTTGCAAATTTTATCACAGGTATTGTATTGTAGCTCTGCCCCTTTAAACGGAGACTTTAACAACTCTGAAAGCTACGCAAAGGAAAATTAAATCCTTATCCCCAGATGAATTCTTTAGGACTTGGTCCCATGTTCAGAAGGCACCAAGGCTATGCTTGTAGTAGGGATTATGAATATAAATTTATAGGTTCATTGTACCCTAAACGCGAAGAACTAAAATATAGAAATATTGCCAAAATTCAATTCTAGCAGCAAAGTGCTATTGTCTTCCTGGAAAGAACCTTTTATACATAAACTGAAAATAGGATTTTTAGGTAGAAATTTTTACATTATTAAATGAACTTGTGATATACCATCAGTGGCTTTATAGACGTCTGTGGAAATTTACTGTTCTGATGAATGGTCCTTACTTGTGACAAGAGGCTCTCTCCATCTGATATTAAATTTCTTTCAATCTAAATATAATTTCCTTACCTGTGATTTCTCTGATTCTGATAATGTTCTAAACTAAAGCTCACCCTCTAAAAAATTTAACTAAATTTAAACTGATTTCTCTAAAACTTTTACCACCTTCTCTTCTCTATCAGGAGTACCCACCACTGTGACAGGAAGCATTTTAATTAAATAGTATGTTCCAGGAAATATGGCAAGTTCTTTGCATATAAAATGAACTGAGGTGGACACTATTTTTATATTTAGTGAACCCATGGGAAAAAATTATGATCATAGGGTATTTAACAATCCCGTCCTAGAACAATTTAAAAAAATATGCTTTTTATTCAGTGATGAATCCCACATCAAGCACTGCAAAGAATTCCACCAGTTTTCACCATGAAGTACCCAAAAGTGTTGTGATGCCTATGGTGTGTGTGATACTTAAAGTTGATATATTTTCATTTCTGTGCTTGGTTTTGGAGGTGCTGGTGGTGGTTTTTCTCTCTGTGTGGGGATCTGTAAGCATCAAATAAATCCCTTCTTCCTCCCATACACTGTCTGGTTTGGAGGATCACCCAGCAGCCTGAGATAACTACAACACTGACTTGGTCCTGTGTCTATTTGACACTCATGGGGAAGAGACCAAAATTCGTAGATTCTTTTAAAGAATGGTTGGTGCATCATATCAGCTTTAGTCTTTGTTTGCAGGAACCGTTACTGCAGTACAGTTTTAGGCAGAAAAACATCTAAAAATCCATGGAAATCATGACTTTTTTCATTCATTTTCAAGGAGCATGCTAAGATCATTTTATTAATTCTGATTAAAATCTCTCAGTTTCATTTCAATAATTGCACAGGAAAATATTAGGGTATCATCGTAGTATCAAATCTGCTCTCAGGCCTCACCTTCACCTACATCTTTCTTTTGACCCTCCCACCCCAACATGTGGGCTTGACTGGCAAGCTTCTCATCCTCTAAGATTTCACATGCAATCTGAACTATCAGAAATTCATGCTGGGCAGTATCTAAATTCTAATCCTCAGCTCACCCGGCTACAGATCTTTCTCACACCCCTTATTATACTGTTCTTAAAATGATTTCTTCCTGATAGTACTTCTAGGATTAGTTAATTAGTTAATAAATTAGTTAATTTATTTATTCATTTTCAAGCAGAGAGATGAGAGAGAGAAAGAAGGAGACAGGAGAGAGAGAGGGGGGGAGAGTGCACCAGGGCCACCACCTGGTGGGTCTGGCTTATGTGGGTCCTGGGGAATTGAACCTGGGGCCTTAAGCACTGGAAGCAAGTGCCTTAACGGATGAGCCATCTCTCCAGACCCTGCTTTTTAACTTTCCTGCAGGATCTTGTTTTCCCAACCCTGACACCCAAAGTTCAGGTGTTACTGTACATAGCAGCACGTCTCAGTATCTGCTGAAAAGTGTGGCTGCTGGTATCTGTATTCCCCTGGTTACTTCTCAGTTTCTCTCCTACTGTAGATCTGTGTTTTCAGCAATGTTTCTCTGTCTGTCTGTCTGTCTGTTTGTATGTTTTCAGATATATATAGATAGATAGATAGATAGATAGATAGATAGATAGATAGATATAAAACGAGACCCTCATACATGGAAGGTAAGTACTCTGCCATAGTGTTGCATCTCCAGTCTCCATAAATCACATTTACTAACACACACACACACACACACACACACACACACACAGTGTGTCATCACTTTTAGCACATAGGATTTTACAATCTTATACTGAAGACTTTTGTCATTGATTTCATGGGAACTATCGTAATCCATTTAAGCACTTTTGGGCTACCAAGAAGCAAGATAGTATTGTGGAAAAGCCTTAAAATAATTTCCAGCTTTTTGGACAATCCTCACCACCTAAGAGAGGGATCCTGGTTTAATACTAATGCACTTAAACAAGGAACCCTGGTGGCTTGTGAACAGGCTTTGTTTGCATGCAAATCCAAAGGTTTTCCGTTGCAGTGATGTGGCTGAAAGATCACCTTTCCAGTCCTCTGAGTTTAAGGTTATTGTAATTCTTATACGCCATTAACATCATTCCTCCCATGGTTATTGTTCAATAATGATTTCTCTGCATTAACCAGTTTCAGAAGCTTTCTTGGCAAAAGGAACTCTGTTACTTTAGCTGCTTCAATTGATTTAAATGATACTTAGCAAATTACTGGGGAGCAGGAAGGCTAAAACACAGAAGTATAATTAACATATCAAAGAATTCTATTGCACCACAATTTTTAGACATGAAAGGAGTTTTTTTTTCCCCCTGTATATTTTCCCTCTCCTCATTAATAGATTGTGCAAATATTTTCAAACAGTTTTGGTCTCAGGGTGAAGAAACATTCATGAATGGATGAGATTTTGAATTTTGTAACCATTTCTCCAATTAAAAATCCCTTTATTTATATACAATTAACCTTTCAAAATGTCTATTCACCTCATTCTAGTACAGTAAAATATATAAAATAATACTGCTGACATTTTGTTTTGTTAGTATTTTATTGTCCTTGATTTCAGATAAAGCTCTGTTATGTCCATAAAAATCAGATTAATTTTCTCTTTCATTGTAAATTGAATTGTAGCATGCAACTGTTAAAGTAGATAATTAAAAATATAATGTCATATGTCAGTTACAAAATAAAATGATTACATTTTCATTCCTTGTAGACATGCCTGAAAACAAAGCCTGTAACTGTGGAAGGTCTGTGTCCTTGGCGGTTGAGGCAACATACAGAATTCATGACCCTTAGTAAATATCCACAACAAAGCCTGTAACTGGGGAAGGTCTGTGTCCTCGGCAGTGGAAGCAGCAGGAAGAATTTATGACCCTTTTTATATATATCCACAACATGCTCACATGAAATAAGAAGTCCAGACATTTTATTGGGCAGACAAATGTGCTCTGATATTCTGGAAACCCCGAGCCATTCTCATAAAACTTTTCTTCTAATCTATCACATCTCTGAAGCCATGCAAGTCTTTCCACTGAGAGACCCTTCCAGACACAAGTTCCCTGGTGTTCTGCCTGCCTCATCTAGCTTGAAAAACTAAGCAGTCTCAAGCCTCCCGACTTCATAGCCTAGTCTCTTGCCAGCAGAAGACATGCATGAGCTAAGACTATGGCTTGAGGGCTACTTCCAAATGGTTGTTGTTTTTTAGGAACAGCAGGCTATTCTTTTCTGAGCAGTCAGTGGCTGTTTTTCTCTACCAGAGTCATGGAAGACAGTATATGGTCCCTGAGAACCGAAACTTTTAACATTATTCTACAGAAAAAGTTTGTCCTGCTCTCTCCAAAGTCATTTTAATATGTCTTGCAAGTGGCTGCTTATCTAAGATGGTCAAAAATGTATACTAATTGTATTAAAAATAGATTTCCAAGACAAATGTACTTAAATAGATCTGAGAGAGTAAGAGGGCAGGAGGAGTCTGGGTCCGGGGGTTAGTTAGTGCGCATCAACTCCCTGTTCGCCCACGGGGCTGGGTGAACAGAGGCTTGGAATAGCTGTGAGCCGACGAGAGATGAGACTCTCGGGAGAACATGGCAGTGGGCAGTTCTCGTTTTATTGTATAGAGAGCAGTTGTTTATATAGAGAAAAGTCAGAGGTAGAAGCATAGGAAGCAAGGGGATTGGTCGGGGCAAGAACTGTGGGCAACTCATGAGTTTGATTGGTAGGGGCCAGTATCCTTTGGATGCCTATTTTGCATAGATAAATTGAGGGGGCTACGTGACTCTATACATGGATATGTATAGAATGGTGATGTCAGCAGAGGAAACGTAACCTTATTGTTTAGGTTTGTTATTGCAGCTGGGCTAAGTTTAGGCCTTGAGCTGCCTGCTTGTCTCAGGGCACAGCTGTGGCCTGCCTGGGGGCTGGAGTGTCCAGGATTCTGCTAAGATTTATACAGGCCCTCAGACTTTGCCTCAACTTCCTTATAAGGCGACAGTCCCAGAAGCCTGCCGGACTTAGCAAAACCTACATCCTCCATGGCCCTTAGCAGGGTCCCACAGAGGAGCAGGGAAATATTTAGTATTAGTTTCTTAATGTTTCATGTTCTGTATATAATTTGAAGCCAACAACATGGTATTGAACGATGTAGCCGTTTACTGACAATGCTAACCAAGGCATCCATGACATATCAATTTCATCTTCCACAGTGAGGAGCTGCAACCTGCTATTTTCAGTCACTATTTCATCTATTTTGAACTTTGTGCAGCATTTATCATGTCAGGAAACAAACACCATTATAGATCCAAATGTCAGTACCCAAGTCCTACACTCTTCTGAATAATACCTAAAATTTAAAACTCCATCAACATCGTTTCTTGGGGCATGATTTATCTTTCTTTCTTCTTTGTTTTCTGAAATCAGAGCACACATCACTAACAGATATCCTCTGATAAATAATGGCTGCTTATGTAAACTAATGATCTTTCTCCTGGAGTGGTAGATTCATTTACATTAGCAAATCATCCAAGAAATAGTGTTGACTTCCAAATTTGCAAACTCAAAACAACTCAAAATTCATTTAAATGCACTTAAAGTGAAATATTATCGAAAGAAGCAAGAAAGTTCATGTACATTATAAAGTCATTTTCCATTCTAAGGGAAAGGGGGAATTCTATTTGTCCAAGAGGAAAAGGTCTTAGATGGGCAGCAAGTAAGGAGATGGATTCAGTCGGAGGCGTGTGGAGTCAGGCTTGTTCATAGCACTTGTCCTTATTTCTTGATTGATAGAATTTTTGGAAGGTCTTAATTTTAGCAATTATCTAGAACCATTAGTAATAACTTGCAACATTTATTTAATACTTAGTCCACATATAAATGCACATGGCAGCAAAAATATCAGTTGATTTTCAGGAACTTCACCTGGCTCAAGTAAAAATTTCTATTAAAATTTAAGGTAGACAATATTTAAATAGTAGATATAATAGCAAAAATAACTGAGATATCATTAAATATATTGCTAATATAAAATAAAGAATAGAGAAGCCAATGTGGCCCAGGTCCCTATATTGCTTAATGTGGTGAAGCCATTTGAGATGGCAGATAAAGAGTTCTCAGGCTGGGCTTGGTGGTACATGCCTTTAGCCTTTAATCCCAGCACTCAGGAGGCAGAGGTAGGAGGATTGCCATGGGTTCCCGGCAACCCAGAGTCTACATAGTAGTTCCCGGTCAGCCTGAGCTAGAGCGAGACCCTACCTCAAAAAAACAAAAAAATGCAACCCTCAGTAACAACGCACTTGGGTCAGGATCACCCGGCTGAATACTAGGCAATCCATGGTCCCCTACCACAAAGACTGATCCAGACGGTCCACGGAGGAGGATATCCAACTGACTGGGGATGGGGAAGGGGGCAATGAGGAATTTGGGATAACAACTCATTGTTGGCCCACTAAACAATGTAACTCATTATGGACAATAAAAAATAATAATAAAATATTTCTAAAAATTAAGATTTCTCAGACCAGATTTTTTAAAAAATATAGTTCCTCTCCTGACCAAATGACCATTAACAAATCATCAAATCATTGAAAGTGTTGGATCACTAAACTGTGTGAGATATTTGTCCCTGTGCTCCAGACTTCACAGACACACAGTGTGCGTGTCAAAGCTAGCACATGCCCATGGATGGAAAGCCAATAATGTGAGCAAAAGGAGGGGATTTGAACAGAAGAATCAGTTCCTCAATGGAAAAGGTGAGCTTGGAGCCCAGCAG
Source organism: Zapus hudsonius (assembly GCA_004024765.1). Classification (NCBI taxonomy): domain Eukaryota; kingdom Metazoa; phylum Chordata; class Mammalia; order Rodentia; family Dipodidae; genus Zapus; species Zapus hudsonius. Next base: position 16,347 of record PVHP010018267.1, on the reverse strand, counting down.
ACTCCCTCAGAGAAAAGAGAAAGCAGATATTGAGGTAGGGGCCTTCCTATAACACAAGTTTTCTAGCGGTTCAGAGAGCATGGACTTGAGCTCATCTTTGAGTTAAATACTGTGAAAACCATTTGCTGAGAAGGAAAAATGTTTTTTTTTTCTCTTCTCTAATTCAGTATACCATCTTCAGAACAGGTGCTCAGAGTAAACTAGATAAAACATAAAAAGAAATACCAATACTTAGAATACTGATTTCCAAAGAAGAAATCATCAAACACACACACACAAATAAAATAATAAAGATGTTATGAATAAGCCATATGGAAATCTACTACTTTGCTAACTAATAATATGTCTTCAACACCAGAGAGTTGAGGCAGAAGTATCCTATGGAATGAGCTAATGTGTGTCCAGAATCCAGAAATTACTACTAGAAAATTTCAGTACCAGGGGTGGAATACCTTCCAGCAAATTATTGGTCAGGGAGACTTCTGATGCCCCCAAACATTAAAAGTTATTGTCAAAGCTTTTGGTTGCTCCTCAGAACTAGACAGACCCTATGGTGCAAGGTAGCACATACTTGGGCTGCAGGTGACCGAGAAACCCAGGTGGAGCAGAGCTGGAAACCTCCTCCATGTTGACCAGCAGTCAGGATGCCTGAAAGACCTATGCAATGTGTTAGGGGAGAAAAGTCATCAACGGTCTTATTCAGCAGAGGATTCTGCACTTTCTATGGCTGGTCAGTCATGCCAAATGTACCAACAGGTGAAATGGTGTTATGTCTGTTTTGTGGAAAACCACGTGCTCTCTTAATGGATTTGAGGGTCATTCCAGGAGAGGGAGTTCCAACCTGGTGCTGAAAATCTAATGAAAAGTCAATGGCTGAGGACGTCATAAATCCTAAGGGGAAACGATACCTGTTGCCTAGCAGATATATTGTGACCACCAACCTACTGAATACTTTTATGTTGATTCCTAAATACTAATATTATTTTCACTTTTAGTGACTAGTATGGAGACTGAAAACTCACCAACATGCTGAAAAATGGCATTGGATTGTTCAGCACTAAAAGCCACTGTTGTGGGAAACCTTTTCTCCTGGTGTGAAAGGAACACACATCTTTTCCCCAGACAGGGCACAGATGACAGACCAAAGGGCAATTACACAAAAACCAGTTTTGGTGAACCAATGAGTTAATTGGGGTTATTTATAGAGAAATTTAAGAAGTGCCTTATAAGAACCATTGGTAACTCAAACACAGCCCCACCACAATGAGAAGTCTCATCCCGTTGAGAGGCCATGAAGGTCTATAAAACTATATAATTTCTCTAACCTTAGACTAACACCTGGTGTTTGGCCTCAGGCCATAATGGCTATAAAAAGCACCATGGAAATTTCCTCCATTTCAATGACTAAGGAGAAGCAGCTGCAAGCTAGAGGATATCTGGTCCGAAGGAAACATAATAAGAATTTCCTCTGATTCAATAACTAAAAAAGAAACAGTTATAATCAGAGGCTGTTTGACAGGAGAAGACATAAGGATTGGGCCTTCTGGCTGTCTTATCAGGGACACACATGAGCAGATAAGGAACCTTTCACTCCTAAGCACATCAGCCTCATGATGTAATTCCAAACCCCCCCCCCCATCTCATGGTTTTATGATTTAAAAGGAGCCTTTGAGTTCCACTCAGGGTATCCTGTCGGGGTCTGAGGCATTGCCCCACTGCCGACCCTGAACTATGCAGAAGTCTAGCAATGTTATGTGCTTCCCGAAACCAGCCATTTGTAGCTAATTACAATAATACCAGGACACTGTGACCGCCGACGGCAACAGGGTTTGGAAAACTTTTACTGTTGTGCAAAGTGAAACGTGCAGCTGCCTCCTTGTTCTTAGCATATAAGCTCGCCTGTTGCCTGCAATAAACAGACTTTGATCAGACTCCTGTCTTGGTCTCATTTCTCGCTCCCGTTCTTTCCCACTCATCCAGGCTTGGGTTCCCCTCGCGACCTTCGTTGTCTAGGCCCGCAGGTTGGATCAGTGTCCTTCTTGCTAGAAGGTGGACCTCTACATGCTGGTTTGCTATCTCGAGAAACAAATGCTCTTGCTTTTACATATGTGAGTGGTGGTCTTCATTGGGACGGCTTCTGAACTCTAACACCACCCTTGATGATGTCCTTTACTTAACTGCCTCAACTCAAAGGCAAGCGAATCACCAGAAAGCCCCTCAGCATAGGCGATGACTCAAAGAAGCTGCATCCCTGATGCACAACAAACACACCACTTGCAGGCAGCTCCTCAAGCATTGTCTCCGTTTACGTTGCCTCAGGGTGGAGTCTTGCGAGCCTTTCCCAGGCTTTTCTGAATCTCTGGAACTTCCATCCTGCCCCTATCAGGAAGGAATGTTTTAGCTTCTAATTATCATAATCTTGTGGAGTAGTTGAGTGACCTTTAAATTTCAGGTCTCCCACACTCGACTTCTTGAATCAGAGCCTCTTCTCTCTCTTCAGAAGAGAATATTTCTATTTGGAGGAATCTACTACACAACAGAGACATCTCTATCACGTCCTTCAAGGCTCATGGATCGTTGTAGAAGAGGTGTCAGAAAGAGTAAGAGCCATAGTAAGGGGAGGGGTGCTTACAATATACTATCTTCCACACACAAAGTGGCCTCGATAGTCGTGACCTTATATTGGCCAACACTGCCAATTTCTTCCTCAGAAGAAATGACGCCTAGATTTCTTGTGGCTTCGCTGAAGACCAGCAGAGAGACTACATGTTAAGAGAAGAGACAACGAAACAAGGACTTATCAGTCCTTAATTTCGTTTCTGGTAATATGACACTGAGCCAAGAGGTGAAGCTGTGCTGTGGAGAGGTCTTGCATCCAGAAAGCCTAGGAGGATCTTAGTAGCAGAAGTAATGATTTTGTCTTTGGAAACTGACTGTTCACTCCTCTCAGTTCAAATTCGGAAGTGATGAGTTCTGAAACCTTTGTTCTTTCTGATACCACTTATTCCGGAAAATGCTCTATTTTTAATTGATTGCTTGAATACGGATGACTCTCCATCCTAAATTTTTGTATATAGCCTCTCACCTGAATATCATTAAACTCTAAAGTCATCTTGATCAGTGACCAGCTGGCAAACTTCGCTCAAAAATTTAATTTGTCCCTTATTCTTATTACGTAGAATGTTGGAATGAAACACCAGGCTAATCTATCTCATGGTTTATTCTAATAAATGAATGAGGAAATATATAAAACTTTGAAATGGCTTTGTAATAGTTGAAATGACATACTCAAGATAATTTAGTGGATAATTTCAACAGATGAATGAAAACCCATCTATATATCCAAACTTACATGCATGTAGAAAAAAATATGCTTCAATGATTTTTGTAAAAATCTTCATTCATGATTTTCACATGTGCATTTATTATCTTTTGATCAAATCCCCCCATTACCCTCTCTTACCCTTGCACATGCCTGTTGCACTTAATCCTTCTTAATTCTCAAAAAATTTTTCTCTTTGGTAGTGAATGTCGTTATAACTAAAAAGCATAAGGAAGATGGCTCTCATATGAGTAGGACAGATGAAAACGGTTCTCGCTGGGTGATGGTGCCCTTTAGAATCATGGCTGCTCACAGAGCATCCTGTAAACCAGGCGAGGACTGAGGGGGGGGCTCAGTGGCAGGGTTTGCCCAGCATGCTTGAGGCTCTTGACCCAGTTCCCAGTATCTCAAAGAAGCAAAATGAAGCAGAAGCAAATCAAAGAACAAATTTAAAAAAGGACACACATTGCAGGTCAGTCTTAAGTTGAAACTTAAGAACACTCTGTAGTAGACTATGTATATGAAACACAGCCCCAGTAGCAACAATAACTAAAATATCAGATGACAGCAATAAAATTAAACGGGGTCTGGGGAGATGGTAGGCAAAGTTTGCTGGCAAAGCTTGAGGACATTAATTCATGCACACCGTCTGTCTTAGAATCAAAATAATCGCTGAGGTCCTCATCGGATATTTGCTAGGCTTTGGGAATTCTGTTCTACATTTGAGCAGTGTTATTTTTGACAAGTTTTTCTTTCCTTAGCTGCCACTGGAAATCCAGTCTGCAGTTTTAGCCTCCTAAATTGAGAGGCGATTCTTCCTCGATGAAGGTAAAGGGCCATAAAACAATGGAGTATCTGCTGATGCCTAACTACCCTGAGCAAGGAAATATGAGTACTGCCTTTGATCCAGGATGCTAGGTGAGAAGGAGTCAGGGTGATAATGAGTTTTTTTTATGCTCTTTATGTTCTCATTTGGTGATCTGTTATAAAGAATGTCACTGGACAAATTCAAGGATAATGATTAATTTATAAAACAGTGTTTTGCTGACTTTTAATTGAGCCAGATTGGGTGTAGCTCTTATCTCCTATTCAAACAAAAATGACTATATTTTTCTACCTCTATTACTGTTTAATAGGCCCTTGGTACTAAGTTTCAAGATCTCACTAACATCTCCCCTCCCACACTATTATTTTAGCTATGGAAATTCTATGAAAATGTATCATAGGTAATTGCTTTCCCATAAAAGCATCCATGAAACACATTTGATGAAGACTGTAAGGTGGAACATTTGTTTTACTATATATCACGATATACAATCAAAGACTAATTCAGCTGTACTGGTTAAAGGTATCTCAGCTTCCACCAAGTCCCTGAAGGATCCCACACTAGTGCATACCTGGAATTCCCCTATTCAAGCTAGCCTCCTTGCCACCTAAAATGAAAATCATTTCTCTCTCTCTCTCTCTCTCTCTCTCTCTCTCTCTCTCTCTCTCTCTCCTCTTTTAGGTAGAGTCACATGATTGTGTTTACAAAAGTGTCAGCAAGGCGAGATCTAAACATTTACTATCAGAAAATAATTAAAATAAAAAATCACATTAGCCATTATTTAGTCCACAAGTTGAACAAACACTTAAAAAATAGCTATGACCTCCATAATTCTTTCTTAAAAAGCACATTTTCCCATTTGATTATAAGAATGGCTCATTCATTTGAAGATGGAACCTGCACTGGTCTAGAACAAAGAGACAGGGTCTTAAATGATGTGTACATTATTACCAATACTTTCCTAAAAATTTGGAAAAGAATGTGTCTTCCTTGTGTCCACACGTAGTCGAGGCATAAAAAGGAATTGTTCACTTTCCAATCCTTTCCACTCTGAACATGTGAAACCCTAAAACCATAGCAATGATATCATGGATGCCTTTTCTGAGGAAATCAGAGAAGAGGTCATTTCTGCCAGGAGTTAAAATTACGTGATTATTCTTTAGAGGAAAGCTATGCTGATATTAATTCCAATTCACTTGAACTATGAGGTATAGAAATTTGTAAGAACCCTGCAAACCACTAGAAATGTAGAAATGAGTGAAAATTTATTCTCAGCAGACAGAAAGGAGAGACATGCTGAGAAAATATGTCATAAATTCTGTAGCCTTTGCAAGCACAAAGAAAAAGTGCTATTGAGTAAAATGAATATTTTAAATTAAATTTAAATTTTAGTTGATAAAATGGAGTTGTTCAGGAGGTTTTTCACCAGAGAGTATCCACTGAAGTTCAAATATCAAATATGTACATAAAATTTAAGCATGTTCGTGGTAGGTCATGGCCCTTTAATGCATAAGGATTAACTTGCCCCATTTCTGAACAGACATTATTACAACGAGATAGAAAGCTACATAAATCCCATAGAGTATGTGTTGTGAATTATATCTTCACTTGTGTGTGTACACATATGCACACACTGGCATTCTGTCTTCAGAAATGAGACAAAATTGCCTTTTCTTAAGAAAATCCCATATTAAATCAGAATACATTCTTACTACCTGAATGTGATCCACGGTACCTGTAATCCCTATGGGAATATAAATATAATAACTTCCATTATTCATTATTTCAGGGTATTTAGTAACAATAAAATTAAAAATATTATAGAAAAATAGAAAATATGAACACAATAAAATATTCCTCAGTTCTTAATTATAAATACTTTGTAGCTACATACAAAAAGGTTATTACTAAGCAAAAAGGAAGAGAACAGACCAAAGTTTTTGTGAGGTCATGCTTAAATACATGTGCATATGAGTAAGAACCAACATAAATACCTGAAAAGATTATGGATGGTTCATTACAAATAAATGCATATTTTTAGAGAGCTTGTTGTTGACATCACAAGTATATCTTGAATGACAGATTAAATCTGAGTTATTTTATAAATAGTGACATCAGTGTCTCTCCCTTAAAGCCTCTCTCTGATGATTTCCCTGTCTGTGCCATTAAAGATTCCTCTTTAGGTCACACAACTCTGTGCACAGCTGTGTTCCAGCTGTGTTTCCCTTTGCATCACAGTTGTTGTGGAGTAAGACAAGTTGCTAAGACTGTATGTTGTTTGTTCTTGAACTCTGTGCTGTCTTTACTCTCTCCTCCTCCCCAGTCTGTTCATTCTGATGTCTACCACCAGCATCTTCAGCTTGGGTTAGACTCAAGTGATGAAAGCAAAGGTCCCTTCCCAAGCTCCACTGTGGTTTCAACAGACTGTTGAAGACAATAAATTGGGAATAATTTGAAAGAAATATGTGCCTTGTCTATTGGAAAATAATTGGAAATGTATTGATACCATGAAAATTACAATTATCTAAAGGAGTGACTATCCTGAATTCAGCAAGCTAACTCTGGAAGACAGAAACATTCTCTTTCATAGAATAAGTAGTTTACACAAGAACACATATGAACAAACATACACACAGGTGTCTCTTCATAAGAAAGAAAATATCTCTAATAAGCAAAGTAATATCTATTAAAATCTAAAATAAAAAAAAAATTCCCGAAGTTATTGTTAGCTCAGACCAGGTTTCCAAGATGGAGTCACAACAGACAACAAAATGGCTACAGAGGCATGGGGTGGGAAAATAAACTGAACTAACCTCATTTCTCAATGAAACCTAAGAATACCCTTGAACCACATTCTGCACACACTCTCACTGGGCCATCTCTTAACCTGGGGACATGCCTCAAATAACCTGACCACAACCTCTGGTCAAGGAAGGGCTCAGCAGAAGATGAAGAAATTCCCTTACCCAACATCACAAAAGGGTTCTAGCAGTACCCTGGCCCCTTCCCCATAGAAAGGGAGCTATAAAACCCAGTTCTTAGACACCTGACAGCCTGGCAGTTGCTCCCTTCTCCCGAATAAACTATTTGCCTCCAAGCACTCTTGGATGGTCTTGGTCATTTCCTAAACCTGCATAGGGGAGACCCCAATTTCCCCATCTTGTACTTGGACCCCTTTCCTAGCCATACCCCAGCTGCCATGACCCTCGGAAGACCTCAGAGATCTCTCCAATGCTGGCTTACCACTTGCCTCCTCCTCACTCCTCAGTAGGTGTCCCTCAAAGGGTGGCCTGCTCTCTCATTTTCTGGGACCTGGCTTCTAGCACAAAAAACTGACTGGGGGCCATGCTGACCAACCTGCCCTCACCGTGGGCTCCCTGGACACCTCAAGGTCCACCTTCCTTCCCTGCCTGGATGGGAGCCCAGCACCTGTAGACAATGTAGACAATTCACAGTCTGAATCATGGACTTCCCACAGTCACAACATTCATCCTTTGAAACAGAGGTTTCAGGGGAAACAGAACTCAAGCCTCCAGCAATTTCCCTGAAGGAAACCCAATGAGAATGTAACGCGAAGTGAAGTCTATCACAGGAAAATCATCTCTTGGTTTGGTGACTCCCCTTTGGCCCTCTTTGGCATCAGCTAACAGCATGGAAGGAGGCTGAGGATTAGTGGGGACCAGCTTTCATTGCTCACGTTTTAAGAAAAGCAGTTGAAGAAGCAAGACCCCCTGATTGACAAAGAACAGCCATTTCTGCCTCAGTGATAAGCAGAGTGGTTCCAGGACTGCTGGTGGTGTGAGTGACAGGCTGTTATGATTTTAGCTCCTGTTGTACTTGGTGGAGAAAGAAAGCACCAGCACCGAGGACCTAGAATTTGTGAAGGGCATTTAAAGCCTTGAATACTGTGTGGGTGTTACTGGTGGTAAATATAAAGTCATATTACTTTGCTGAATTTCAAGATGACAGTTTGATTTAAATGGATCCATTACTGACAATGTTCTTTTGTAGATGTCACCAGAAAGGGATTTCCTCTTGAGACATTCCAATGTCCTTCTCAAAAAAAAAAAAGTCATATTAAAAAATGGATCCTAGCCCTACACTTGGATTTTACTGCCAAATGTTCAGGACTTTGAATGACCCTCTGAAGAAATCACTAAGGTGTTGAGAGTTTCTTCTAAGGAGAAATATCCCTTATTAACGTCTGTGAATGGCCATCCCAGATACTATGACTGTCCTTGTGCTGAAGCCAGTGGGGAGGAGCTGGGCCTGATATCAGAGGGCAACAAGCAGAGTCCGAAGGCTTCAGCTCAGAGGAGTCTGTCTTGCTGTGAAGGTGACAGGTCGCTTACTGAGAAGAGCTTGGTTAGATGGAAAACATGTAACAAGCACACTCAGGAGGGCTCATGATGACAGGCTCTTTAGGAAGGACCCCAGTGGGTAGGGGACAGAGAGGAGGGAAATGGGGACACCTTCCTAAGATTTGCTCCTACAATCTACATACTTATTCATAATAAAGATATTTTAAAAAAAGAAAATATACAAATCTAAAGATCTTTTGAAAGAGAAAGGATTTGATGACTCCCTTTTTCATAATAATAATAACAGATGATTCTGTTTGTTTTCATATTTCTGAAAGGTCTGCTGAGGAAACATTAACCCATGTCAGCTGCCATCTTCAAAGTCTCCTACCTGAGCCCATTCATCCCCTGGATGTTCTGTGAAGTAGAGTGCAAGGCCACAAAATTAGCTTTAAAAGCCTCAGTTTGTATTTATGACAGAAGACCAGAGAATGAATCTTCTAACTGCCTGGATGTCTGTTGTTCATGTGACCAGAGAATGCTTTTGTTTAAATATCTTGGTAATTGAAATGTGCAAAACAAGTGATTATGAGTTCAGGTAATCCTTAGACATAGGACGTTGTGATGGCTACTTGTTGGGCTTGCTGTTGAGCCTTCTATGAGGAACATAAAGTATTTGGGGGATTTTTGTGTGTGTGTGGTACATGGGATTGAAATGAGGGCCTTTCCCATGCTAGGCTAGTGCCTGTCCACTGAGCTATGTCACCAGCCCTAAAGTATTGGTTTTTGCAAGATATTTAAAGGCTGATTTATTAAAACTATGTGTATCCTCCAAATCAGGCAAAGGGAATTAGAAAATAGTAGTAGTATTTTTCTATCTCAAATGTGATCTTTTATGGGAACACATCTTACTATCCAGCTTATAAATCTAAACATGATTTAGATCCAGGAAAGACCTCAGCAGACGATTCTCTGATTTTGCCATTTGTATATAGAGGTGTTGAGAGCTAAGGCTATTTACAGCTTAACAACAAGCCTTTTTATGTGTTACTTTAGGGCGAATTTGTGATATAAAACACATATTTTTTGTGTCGAGATTCGTTGGTTTCTGTCTCACTGGCTTATCCTTTGTTGATTGAATGGCTATGGGTGTGGGTCCCTTGTTCATCCAATCTGATCCAGACGGCCCACGGAGGAGGATATCCAGCTGACTGGGGATGGGAAAGGGGGGCAATGAGGAATTGGGGATAACAACTCATTGTTGGCCCAGTAAACAATCATTATGGACAATAAAAAACACACAAGAGTTATCATTGAGCCAGGTTTATAAGACAGATACTTTAATAAAGTCATGGGAACATAAAAGAATGAACCAACTGTTGCTGATCTGCCTCTCCTCTGTTCCATATCAGCTTCTGGCCATCACGGAGCCAACTCCCTGACACCAACTTCGATGTGAGCCGCCAACCACAGAACCCAACATCCCCTAGAAAGTTTCTAGTCCCCATGGTCAGCAGGAAGCAAATACAGAAGACACATAGCACCCGATTGTCATTAATACAAGGCTGGAATGCTAGGTCAGACTGGCCCCAAAGATGGAGTCACAATAGACAACAAAATGGCTACAGGGGTTTGGGGTGGGAAAATAAACTGAACTTGTGGGACCCTGCTAAGGGGCATGGAGGATGTAGGGTTTTGCTGAGTCTGGCAGGCTTCTGGGACTGTCTCCTTATAAGGAAGTTGAAGCAAAATCTGAGGCCTCTATAAATCTTAGCAGAATCCTGGACACTCCAGCCCCCAGGCAGGCCACAGCTGTCCCCTGAGATAAGCAGGCAATTCAAGGCCTAAACTTAGTCCAGCTGCAATAACAAACCTAAACAATAAGGCTAAATTTCCTCTGCTGACATCACCATTCTATACATGTCCATATATAGAGTCACGTAGCCCCCTCAGTTTATCTAAGCAAAATAGGTATCCAAAGGGCACTGGCCCCTACCAATCAAATCATGAGATGTCCACAGATCTTGCCCCTACCAATCCCCTTGCTTCCTATGCTTCTACCTATGACTTTCCTCTATATAAACAATTGCTCTCTATACGATAAATGAGAACTGCCCACTGCCGCGTTCTCCCGAGAGTCTCATCTCTCATCGGCTCACAGCTATTCCAAGCCTCTGCTCACCCAGCTCCATGGGCAAACAGGGAGTTGATGCATGCTGCAACTTCCCCACTAACCGAAGGACCCAGATGAACTCACCAAATTTCTCAATGAAACCTAACAATACCCTTGAATCACATCCTGTACACACTATCTCCAGGCCGCCTCACCCTTATTCTGGGGACAACCTGACCACAACCTCTGGTCAAGGGAGGGATCACCAGAAGATTAAGAAATCCTCTTACCCAACTTCACCAACACGTTTCTGGACCCTTGGCCCATTCCCCATAGAAAGGGAGCTATAAAACCCAGTTCTTACACACCTAGGATGGTTGTACTCCATTCTCCAGAGACAACCCAGCTTGTACCTTCTCTCATGTAAACTTCTACTTTGCCTCAGAGTGGTCTTGGGGAGTCTTGGTCATTTTCAAAACCTTACAGTTATCAAGATATTAAATCAATATGTTACTTTTTATTTATCTTCTAAATTAGAAATAAAGCAAATACAATAAAGAATGATTAATGTAGAAAGTTCTAAATTTTGCATGTGAACACACACATAAGCACACTTTATGAATGGGGCAATGGCACAGGCAGGAACTTCCGACAGATATCTTTCTAACAAAAATCATATTAATTTACCAATCTTTGACCAAGAGTGGAGGAAATACAGGTGAATAAAGGCTTCCCAATTTATCACTGTGTAACCCAAGAAAATCCTCTTTGTATTGACGTGTCATGAAATAAGAATCATAAATAGCTTGGTGTTAAATATGTACATGTAATATACTATATACATATATATATATATATATATATATATATATATATATAGGCATCTAGATACAAAACCTGAAATGATACATAGAAAACATTCCCATCTACTAATCGTTTTTATTTCATACCATTGAAATCCCCCGGTCTCCTGTTCCTAATGAGATGGTTCTTTTGAACTCAGTAATATAAATACACATTGTTATTAAGATCCTGCGGAGTGGTAAAGGTTGAATAAGTTTAGATTTCTGAGCCTCCCAAAGACACGCCAAATGCAGCTACACTCATCATATACTAAACACAATTTCCTAGAAGCACCAATGTTACCAATGTCCTCTTAATGCACAGGAAGAGACTTTTTCATAAATATTTATTTGGTTTTAAGGGGAATCCTATTTCTTGTTTTGATAGCAGATTTAAAAAATATAAATTTCCATAAAGCAATACACATGTACATTGTCCTAAATACGGTTAAGTAAGATCCCAGGTCAAACTCACAGGATAAGTCCTATGGTGTAAATATGAAATGTTCCCTAGAGTGCAATATATGAAAGGTTCATTTGCCAGACGAAAGAATTTTGGGAAATTTAGCTCTGAGGATACTCTTCTATTTAAATCTAATGACTTGCTTCTGATTAACCCATGGATGACTTCATAGCTGAATGTCTACTAAGGCCCTGCCTTAGTTGTAAGAAGCAAGTCACTGGGTAAGTGCTTAGGAAGAGTCTACTGGATCCATATTTTCTGTTTCCCTGACATGAGCTGAGATCTTTCTTCTACCACGTGGTTCACCATGATGATCTGACCCTACCACAGGTTTATGAATGCTTCAGTCAGTTGACTGTGGTTTCATACTATGAGATATTAAAAAATCTTGGGCTGGATATAAGGCTCAGCGGTTAAGACACTTGTCTCCAGTGCCTGAGGCCCCTGGTTCAATTCCCCAGGACCCACATAAGCCAGACTCACAAGGTGGTGGCCCTGAGCATTCTCTCTCTCTCTCTCTCTCTCTCTCTCTCTCTCTCTCTCTCTCTCTCTCTCTCTCTCTCTCTCTCATCATCTATCTCCTGTATCTCTCTGCTTGAAAATGAATAAATAAAATATTTTTAAAAAATCTTTCCACCCCTAAATTAGAAAAAGAGGGTAAAAGAGAGAGAAAAGAGCAACTTCTCTTAGATGTGTGAAATTTTATATATAGTAATGTGGTAACTATAGAATTGAATAGACAGCATTATATTACTGGAAAAAAATATTGTGCAAAGGAAGAAGAAGAAAAGTAGCAAGAAAAATAAATCTGCATAATTTATTTCTTTAGAATTTATAGAACTTGGGAGTTAGCACACTGGGGATCAAGTGAATAAAAGGGGTTGTCATATTGTCACAGGTTATAGAATTAAAATTTTCTAGATTTTCATTCTCTTCAATTTGAAGTAAGAAGCCAAAGTATATTTGCTTTGCTTCCCCTAAGCCATATTTTCTATCCCTAACTCTACAGTGAAAATAAGTCTAAAAACATACTTGCTACTTAGAATGTTCATGTAGTCTTACAAATTAAGAATTTTGAGTGATTTACAAACAGATTTTATGGACTAATTTGGTACTTAAACAGTTAGAGTGACTATACTGGAGGAAACTAGAAAATACTCCCAAAGAAACAGAAACATTCTTACAACCAACCACAGGATGCATTCTAGAAATATTTAGAGGGCTGGAGAGATGGCTCAGCGGTTAAGGCACTTGCCTCCAGTGCCTAAGGCCCCCAGTTCAATCCCCCAGGACCCACATAAGCCAGACCCACAAGGTGGTGGCCCTGGTGAGCGCTCTCTCTCTCTCTCTCTCTCTCTCTCTCTCTCTCTCTCTCTCTCTCTCTCTCTCTCTCTCTCTCTCTGCTTGAAAAATAAATCAATAATATTTTTTTAAAAAGAAAGAAATGTTTAGCATATTAAATGGCTTTTATGCCCAGAGCTTTGTTAAGTAAACATATAAGGTTACAGTCAGTAATTTCTTAGCATTAAGGGGTTGAAGAACAGTCCTGATGTATCCATAAGCCATTCCCAATGAAAGAGAACACTTGTCTCTCCATTTCTATCTGTGTTTGTGACAGTAACTCTTCTTCCTGGCTCATTTTCTCTAGACTCTCTTTCCAGAAACAATGGAACTCATCAGTCAACATCCATCAAGCAAGGCACTGGAACAAGCCTCAGACAATCATGATCCCTGCAGGACCATCACCCTCACTCTCAAGAGGGCTGTCAGGTCAGCAATGATGGTCAGCAATGATGCCTGGAGCCTAAGTAGCCATTCAGTGGTATCAGATCCTGCCCTCCAGGGAGGACCCCCATTTGGTGGGACCACTACAGAGATAAGCAAGGGGCCCACACTTTGACCAAGACCCCCTCAGACCCCTGGCCTATTTCTTTTTCTACTTGAATCTAAATCTCAAGTCAGCTCTGATGATGGGCTTGGGATGTGTGGACCATTATTTCTTTTGCATTCTTTGAATAGCTGTCTTGAAAAAAAAAGACTGTGCTTACTTACTTCTTAAATGAGAAGTCTAGGACCAAAAAAGAGAGAGATTTTAACATGGTGTTTTTTAAAGAATGCCGGAGAGCTGCCTCAAATGTATTTTGGTTAATGATGTAGAAAATTGCTGGATTATAGAGTTCAATGGATGGAGTGGAGGTAAATACTTCTTCAATAATCGTGACAGTGTTTTGTACTATCTTAAAATTTTGGAACATGCGTAATTGCCCTCCTCACCCTCTAAATGGGCAAAGACTTCTGGCCATCCATTACAGATCTGAAACCTTAAAGCCAACAGGAAATCCATCTCAAAGGGGACATTATGTACTTAAAAAGGCAATTAGCATGTTCTAAGCATAACATTTGCATATATCTACATCTAATTTGACTTGATGTATTTTCAATCCAGTAAGCACACAGAGTCTATGTGCTTTGTTTATATTTCTTTTTTAAAAAATTATTGGGGCTTTGTTTGTGGTGCTTGCTGGTGTTTTTTGCACACTTGATGAAGTGGCAGGTGAATCGTAGTATGAGACCAGCTTGGGTACAGAGTGAAACCCTATTACCTCTGATAAAAAGTAAATAAAACAATTATTATCAGATTTATCATTCCTTAATTTCATATTTATGTTTAGTTAGCACCATATTACTAGCCTTATGAATTTCCATAAATTTGTGTACTTTTTCTGCTTTAATGTTTTGTCTAAGATGAGTCTACAGATTTTGCTCTAATTATCTGAGTATCTATTTTTTGCTGGTTTTTGAAATGATACAGACATTACCAAATGAACAAATTAATCCCATGTTTGTCTTTTACATTGAAAACATTTTGTTGGATGTTATCTATCTTTTCCATTGACATTATTTACGAAAATTTTAAATTGGCTATTTTAATTTCAGAATTTTTTCTAATAATTAAGACAACTTGTAGATATTTTAAAGATCCAGTACAGAATATGATACAATAACTTAATTTGTATTTTCAGAGTAAATAGCATATGCAAATGAATAAATATCTACTTGATTGCTCTAGAAAGTGTACTGTCTTTAAATATAAAGTGAAGTTTAATCTGTGATCAATGAAGTCCAGTGAGGGCATTTTACATCAACCTTTAACAAGAAGCTGCTGATAGGAGAAATGGGTTAACTTGTCTTACAGACACTAGGGAAAACTCCATCATGGAAGCTAGAATGATGGCTTGAGCAGAGGGTGGGCATTACCTCCACCACAGCACTGCAAACAGAACCAGGAAGGTGTGCCAAACACAGCAAGAAGCTGATTGTCACACCCATAAGCCCGTCCCCAATCACACAGCTCCAACAAGGTGCTAATTCCAAAACTGCCATCAGCTGGGGATCAAGCATTCAGACACATTAAGTTTATGGGGACACCAGGATCCAAACACCACACCTTCCATGGCTCGCTCCTTTTGCTTTTCATACAGGATTTCACCATGTCCTCCAGGCTGACCTCCGTCTCTCAATCCTTGAATCTATTGGCTGTAATCTAGACATCCCCACGAAAGGCACATATGAATATTTTTTCAATAACCATAGATACATTGTTCTTTGGGTGTCTAGAAAATCCACCCAATCAATTCAATTTTACTCTTCATCAACTGAACATTTAAGCATGCTAATGATAATATTTACCATGTATTGGGACTGTTATCCACAATTATTAATGCATATTTATTATTTAACCAAATTCTAACAGAACCTCCAGATAGATTTAATTAACACTATTTAAAATATTTTATTTATTCATTTTCAAGGAGAGAGAGAGAGAGAGAGAGAGAGAGAGAGAGAAATAGAGAGAGAGAGAGAGAGAGAGAACACCAGGGCCACCACCTTGTAGGTCTGGCCTATGTGGGACCTGGGGAATTGAACCCGGGGCCTTAAGCACTAGAGGAAAATGCCTTAACCACTGAGCCATTTCTCCAGCCCCAATTAACCCTATTTATAAGAAGGAAAACTGGGCTCCAATAGCAAGAATGATTTGACCTCAAATAAGAGATATTTGCTTACACAGAACTTCTTTTGAGTGTGATAAATCGGTGTTTACGCAGCATCATGAGAGTATTGAGTACAACTTAGCAGATGAAAATAGTAAGATTTCTGCTGTTAGCAGACTTAAAAAACGCAAAGTAATTGTCAGGTAGTTATTAAACTGATTGTGTTATTTCTGAGCAATGAGATAGTTTTGTTCCATATCAAGGTGGAAATGATATGAAGATTGACTACTAAACAAAAAGCTTCTCTTAAGACATTTTTAAAAGATTCTGATGGTAAATAATCATGAAAAATGAACAGTGTGCATATTGTCTCTTGATTTTGCAATCAGTAAATCCAGAGAGAAAAGAAGGCAGCAAGCAGATTTGGTGTTCTCACAGTAACCAGGCATGAATAAGAGCACTAACCTCGGTTCATTCTTTTTTTTTTT